>OY735214.1:47756429-47768929 GCA_963457665.1 Thysanoteuthis rhombus
CATTAAATATATGATTGTTAAAAAATTGTCTTTGTCTAAATAAGGCTATTCGAGGTTTCTCTGAAAAGTATCCGGTCATTTTGAATATACAAGAACCGGTCGGAATTTAACTTGGCCACCGATCAGAGGGGAATTTATTGTACATGCATAAACATTCACTCTCCGATGGGGTTACTCAGCATGTAGTAAGTCACCATCGAATGATCTTTCGTGCTGTGTGAGTGCCACATTCACAATGACCAGGCAATTCATTCTTCAGGTCTCCTGTAGGTTTTTTTTCTTCAAAATATCACATCACCTGCTACAGTCCAGATTTGGCTCCCGGCAACCTTTAGCTTTCTCCAGATAATTTTCAGATCGTGGACAAGATTGAGGAGAACGTGACGGGGTAGCCGAAGATCATATCGAAACAGTACTTATTAAGCGATTTTCAAAAGTGGGCAGAAACATTAGGAATGAATGTGTTTACTTCCAAAAGGTGTTCTTTGAAGAAGACGAAGATACTACTCACCTGAACAGGTTTTTTCATTAGTATTAAATTGCTGGAAACTTCCCGGACATACCTTGTAAAAGTTTATACTTATAAGACCCGAATGGTGATAGAGAAAAGATATTTACACTGTAATATTTACACTGTAATAAGCCGACTTAGTAAATCTGATTAAGAGCCATAAACGTCAATGCCATGATTTTATGATTTTTCCGCCCAGTACTAATTTTGCTTGAGTAGCAGACAAGTGATTTGGAGCCCTAAGTAGTATGGATAGTTTAGAACACTTTACAAATCATACTAGAGCAGAACTTCTTCATTCTCTTTGAATTGACGCTCTTATAGGAAAAAAATTCATTTGCGACATTTTACAGCATTACGTTGAACAGTGCAATTTTGGTTAGTGTTTTTTTTAATAGTACAGCTAAAGTATTGTTGTACCAATTAATGTAACCTAAGTATCAGCTAAAAAGAGACATTGAATAATATGATCTTGAACGGTACGGTTTTGAACAGTAAAGAAAATTTTGAAACGATTTAACAACACTATTCAAGATACATTTATACCTAAGTTTTGTTAGTCAAACTAATGTCATCCCTGCTATTCAAACGACACTGGAAAAGTATCTTTGGAAAGACATACGAAATTAGATTTAATTTTGCTATACACCAAGTGAGCATCACTGACACACTAAACCAGCTTTTCTCAACGGACGCAGTACATTCCCTAAGCGAGCGAAAGTTGTACTGGGGGTGGTGATATATTGTTACGTACAAATGGACTATTCTTTTTTTTAAAAAAGTAAGCGATCTTTCTTTTTATGTCGCTAAAGTCAGGAATTCCATTATCATTTCATTTATTATGTACGCACGCACAAGTCTTTTGAAACTCCAAATATCCACTGTAAATGATTTATAATGAAATTTACTTTGCTTAGCCAAGATAAGTCATTACATAAAGGAAAGCATTGTCTCTTCTGGAAGATGTAGTCAAGCTATTTAAAGCGAGAAATCAATTTGCCGAGGTGATGTACAGCAGTCAATCGCCCCCAAAAAATTGAGCTGTGGAGGTTGATTTTTAATAATGGCCAAAAGGGCTATAAGGGGGGAAAAGAAAGGGGCGATAAGGAGAAAGAATGTTGAGAAATCCTAAAATTAAGTGCTGTGATACACACTCTGGAAAGCTCTACGCAAGTGCGATAAAATCTCCAACCCGATAAGATTTATACAAAGCTTTCATTCGAAAATTTCATCGGATTCATAAAAGTTTCATGATTTTTAGCTTCAATTTTGATCTGGACAGTAATTTCATGTTCAACCGATGTTATTAATGTTGACTATTTTTTTCTTTTCTTCATAATCACTGATTTTTTTTATCCCAACACCCTGGTCGTTTTTCATTCTACTACCGTTAAGAAGGTAGATTGAATCAGGAATGAAGAAATAGCCTAAGACGAGTTTTGAATTCTGTTTAACTACTATTAACGACGAAATCAGAATTTTACTTGCTGACGAGTTTCCGTGACCAAATCGGTAAGGCGTCGTCCATGTCAAACCGGCTCCCAGTAGTACAGGATGTAGATGCAAAATTCGTCGGAGGTGACTTTTCAAATCTCCGATCCATGTTGCTTACTTAATGGTCGTAGAATGTAAAACAATCTGAAGGTTACAAATGAAAACAATAAAAAATAAGATAAAGATGATCATAAAAAAACTAGTTCAAACTTTAAAAACACCCACAGACAATTATCAGAGGAAGTAATTGTGCATGGATCCGCATCCAAATTCAATCATTTCTCCCATAACCCACTGTCCTCTCTTCCACAAATTATCATCGAAATTCATTGAGAACTTTTGGAGGTATCGTGTGGACGGACATGAATGAATGTATGGAAAAAAACGGAAAATTCAAAAGAATCCTGGATCCGACCACATCTTCCTGGTCTCATTGTCCTACCTTCAACGAAATTTCATCGAAATCCTTTGAGTACTTTTGGAGATATCGTGTGGACAGACAGGTGGAAAAACAGACGGAAAGGAAATATCGTTGGCAGATGAAATAATAAAGGAAAAAATTTAATCTGGGAAATTCAGACAACTTAACTATGATTCCTACGCGAGTTCAAATTTGGTCGGAGGCAACATTTTTCATCATAATCCACCCAGATTATTTATCTTTATGTAGACGTCGTATATTTATGTTCACGTCATTTATTTATGTTTGCATCGTCGATTAAAACGATAATAATTATAATGATGATAATAAAGAAAATTCAAAATCAATAATGGAAATGATTCATCAACTTGTAATATGTGCCACTTCACAGAAATAAATAATAACATTACAGACTGTTTTCTTTTACAGAATCTCATTTATTGAAGAGGGAGATTGAATAACAATAACATTTAAATTTATATCTGCTATTTATGTAAGAACAGTCTGTGTCTTAACGGGTTGCTATGACAACAACTCGAGTGGAATTCATGATAAGGTTTACGCGTGTAGGAGTTGTGGGTTGACGAGACCTCGATGGAAGTGATTGCAGAAGTCGGTCGGCATTATTATCTGGTAAGAATGGAACTGGCGGCTGTCAGTTCAGAATCTATTTATAATCATAGGTAGGATCCCAGAGTGAGCTCGGCGCAACAAAAACTTATTTATCAAAAAATATTTTTTCTGTACCAAATTCTAATTCACCAAAGTCACTATGCTTTAGGAACACTTCAAGTTCTATAATTCTTTTTCGATGGGGGAGGGGTCTATCCTACGTAGAGGAGAGATCAGGGTTTTCAGAAAATTTTTCTGACATATGTAACGAAGAAAGTGTCTTTATGCTCTGATATTTCATATATGTTTTCAAGTTACGTCCGAACAAAAACCGCTGCCGTAACAAGAAAATATAGTTTCTCCAGCATGAGTTCTCTTATGGATATTCAAGATACTACTTTCATTAAAATACTTTATTCAAACTTCACAAGGAAATAAAGTTTCTCTGCCAGGAATACTGATATGATTTATTAATGGCGTTACCTAGAAAATGCTGAGCCAAATATCTAACGAAGAAATTGTATTTTTGAAGAATATAATTTTGAATAGTAATCTACGTTATCGAAAATTAATCCTTACACATTTTCGATTATAGTACTTCTTAAGACATTCCTACACGCTATGCCAAATAGAATATTGTACTTGACAAGTCTTATTTATACACGAAGGAAAATATCATGTTCTCTTTAAGCTTTATCTATGCATCAGACGAAGTAGAACATCATCCTTCTCAAGTCTCATCGACATACCATGGAGAAGAGGACATAGTACTTTTTAAGCATTATTTACACACAAGGAGTAATTGAGTAGGTTATAGCGACGTAATGAAGATCGGGAAAAAAAAAGTAATATAGCTATATGACTAACTGGAATGACGTCTACTAATTGAGCTTTCGTAGTTTTATCAGTAAGAAATCGTCACGGTGAGACAGACTCTCAAAGATGAGAGATGATAATTCAAATCTCTGTTTCTGATCGATGCGTTCAATTGAGAGTTGCGATGCAAATGTCAGAAGTTAATGATGCAAGTTGAGTGCCCAGAATGAGTTGAATGCTTTAGAAATAAGTCTTGTCTCTCGGGTTCAAATCATACTACAGTTGGGCCAGGTGTGGAATTTTCTACTTGTTAGCTTTTATAAAGTTCCGGATTGTTGAACCTTCCTGTTTTCGGAGTTTCTGATAAGGCGTCCCCAACCTGTATTGATAACATTCCAGCAAATGAATTCGAAGGCTATACCACAAGTATCATCAATATTGAAACATCAATTGTAATAAGAGGATAACAATAATCTCATCTTACGTTTCTTACGTTTTCTTTACTTCTTAGTTAATGTTCCATTGATATTTATCTATTTTAGTTGATTATTCATTATTTTTATTATTTCAGATGTAAATTTTGGTTTCACCGTATTTAATACGTTTCATTCAAACAAAATTTTGCTTTGTAGTCTCAATTCCTTTCCCCAAATAAACAAATTATATATATCTTGATTGAATTGGAGATATCAACAATTAGACTGAAAGATATAAAAATAAACAGCTGCACAAAAAGGGACAATTTAGAATTAAACTACCAAAAAAAAAAATTATTCG
This sequence comes from Thysanoteuthis rhombus, assembly GCA_963457665.1. Taxonomy (NCBI): domain Eukaryota; kingdom Metazoa; phylum Mollusca; class Cephalopoda; order Oegopsida; family Thysanoteuthidae; genus Thysanoteuthis; species Thysanoteuthis major. The sequence goes on from OY735214.1 coordinate 47,761,061, forward strand.
GGATAACCGACTTTACTTCCAATTATTGTTCTAAACCATCAAATACTTGATTATTTAGGGTAAATACAAAATTATATTATGACTCATTTATATTATTAGTTAATACTGATTTGATATATGGCATCTGTTTTATTTTTTTTCTCGGCAAAGAATCTTAGTATAATGAGTGCAATGTGTGTGTGACTTTGATTTTCATTTTGTGCTATGCTCACCTGAACTTCTTGATCAATTATCCCAGGGGACATCATGGTGTATACCAACAGTTGAGAGATACAATCCATATGCTACTTGCTGGTGCTGTCAATTATAGTACTATGCAAGACATCATTAAATTGTTCTTCGTGCTATACGATCAACATTTAATTTTCTAGAAAATCCTAATGCATTTCATTCCCAACACAGTCTTTTTAGTATTCAATGGAACAAGATTAAAATAACAGAGGAGAGCATCAGGGGTACGAAAGGTGAAAGAGTCTATCAATATGCTATGGTCAATGTTGATGTTATGCGAATTGACTTTTTGTGGAAATATTTAAAAAAAACCCTGATGAAACAGCTTTCAAATAAAAAAAACAGAGAGAACATAGTTGTAGAGATGGCTTCAATATTTTATATGTACAACTCTGTGTTCTGTCAATTTCTGAATGTTTTAATATGGGTGGGGGTAGTAATGAACTGTTATCAGCATGAACTTGGCACCTCTCGTTTTCAGTAAAGGTTTTTGAACCAAATTGATTCTCTAACGAAAAGAACTTCTGCATTCTTGAACTGTAGCTCCAGTTTTTCACAGTGTGTCACTCCACACGACTTCGACTTGACTCCTCAAACCGATCATCGACCATTCATACAACTTGGACTTCACCCAGACAGAAGTGACAGTAGATGACATCAGGGTAGCAGTGACAGTAGTATTCATTTAATTATCCCCAAAATATCAAGTGAATTTCGTTCTTTTTTCTCGCAATAAACCAGTGTCTCTACCAGAATAGAAAAGGGGAAATATGAACAAGATTTGTTTGATCTCTTTCTTGTTGACTAATGATAGATTTTCATTTAAACTGAAGGAGAACACAATCGTACGTCAAACTAATAAAACCAAAATAGCCCCACTTTATAATAATACACTCCGAGATACATTAATTCAAACCTAAAGTAAGGTTGAGAGTGGTTTATCAAAGAAGGTAGCAAATACGTATTAAAAGAATTATTATGCTAATGCAGGCTCTATCCAGTTGAAAAGGATCTGAATTTTCGTGACATCTTATTGTTGGAAGTAGACTGATTGATAGCAGCTACACCTTATCATACTACCTAGGGCAGGGAAGCAATATTGTTTTCGGTGTAGTTTTCTTGTAATAAAAGTTGAGGCGTTGTTGATGCTGATCGACAAGTGGATGAAATAAACGCTGGCAGAAATGGAGGTTGTTTGGAGTAAAAAGAAAAAAGATTCAATGGACAGACTAAATTGTAGAGGGCAATCCATACGGAAAGATTTCCCAAGCAAAGCAATACGTGGTTTTTGGTAGTAGCAGCTGCGAATGTTGATTGTTCTTCACAAAGTTAGGAACTGACTAAGCGAAAGGAGGTGTCTACAGCTGAGGTGTCTTTGTGTCAAGACGATGGCGTATTAGAAGCAGCGACCCAGTGATGATGTTACCAATGCAAAGTAGCGAGAGAAAAAAAGGACAAGCAGTGCCAGTTTTGATAAAGAGACAGACTCCATTTTGAACCTTTCAAACAGGCTTTTTGCCCTGATAAAAAGAAAAGAATCCCTACAACCTTACTTTTTACCTGAACTTTGGTATTTTACTGCGTGCATTAATTTGGCAATGGGCTGGTCATGTTGTAAGAATGGCAGATAACTGATGGACATCACAACTCACAACATGGATCTCCAGAGATCACAGGTGCAACCGAGGTCGGTAGAATTCATGATGGAGAATACATGATGGAGAGATGAACTAGACTAATTCAGAAAGTATTGGCTCCGTGACGTTCAGTCAGAGAGGTGTGCCGAATCCTGGGGAAGGTCTTTGTCCAACGATGGACGTCAAAACTAAGCATCCAGACTGCTTAAATGAACCATGATCACAAATAAGCCGTGAGGTCTGTGTAAGTTTTGGGCTGATATTAAAAATCATTAATAATGAATGCCGTTTTAAGTCCTGCGATCAATTATTTTCATTACTCCACATCTCATTCAGAATAGCTTCTTCATTTTTATATTTTCATTCAAAGAAAGGGAATATAAGCAAACTCTATGTAACTTTCAAAACAACTGGTACTCAAGTCTGTAGGTTTTGATCATTAGGACATCCGTATCAGAAGTTAATATTGAACTGATTCTTTGATAAGAATAAAAGTCTTATTTGAAAGTTCTCTCGTTAGTACGTGACCTTGAAACTTGGTTCTGTAAAGTGGTTTAACTATGATGTTTTTCTTGAAGAGATTAATATAGAGACTGCGAATCGAATTCTAAAGGTTTCTGCATGAGTTATTGAGACGAGGAAGTACAAGAGAGGTATCAGCCTCGTGATGAAAAAAAAAAAAAAAGAAGATACAATCCGAATACTATTTAGAATACTGTAATATAATGTATTGTGTATTCTCATAGGAAAAATGGGAGCTATTCCATGTTAAAATCATGGACTAAGCTGTACTTCATGCAATGCTAAAACAGAAAAACTTATTAACAAGCATTATGGTTATCGTCTGAATTTGCAGTTTGGTACCATTTTTTTGTTGTCGCTTTGCACCACTGGATGAAATAGAGGGATGTCAGTAAGGGAGACTCTCTTTCCTTACGGATATTACATTTTACACTGAATGGAGGTCGTAGAATTAATTGACCAAAATGGTGAGCCAACAACAAATATGAGAAGAGATTTGATTGTCCGTACAAAAGTTAATCAGATACGTAATCTATCTTTACATTACACTATTCTGTATACTATTCAAATTAGTATCTTCATTGTGGTTGTTTTTTTTTATCACAGTGCTTTGGTTGATACCGTCTTTGTAATGTAATGTGCCTGAGATGTAAATTGTACATGGGTTTGACGATAAGAAAGGGAACACAAAACTCATATTTTCTTGTTGAGAATACTTTATATTTAATGTTGAAAAAAAAGTAAAGAAACAAAACATATAAATGAATGCCGACTCATGATGTCGGCCATCTTTCAACGTCGACTGGTTTGCGGAGAACAAGCTTCATGTAGGGTTTTTTGCGGTCGGTGAAGGCCTTTCTAATTGTATAAACAGCCGCTTTGTGACTTGCAGTTTCTATATCCTCGTCGTCCACAGAGACAAGCGTCATTCCAGGCTGCGTGAAAGGAACATAAATAAAGTTAAATTTACGCAATGTCTTCGCGTTGAAAATACGACCAGAAAAGAAAATTATCTTATCACACAGTGTGTATTGGCTGCTCGTTTGGTCCGCCTGTCACGATTAATTAAAATGAACAATAATTTGGTGTTTTAACAAGGTTAGAAATAGCACTACGTCAGCATTGCGAGATCAAAGGCACCAACATGCAATTAGGCCCTGCAGCCAGTGTCTTCCGCTCTGTATTCGTCGTTCGGGTCAGGTGAGAACTGGATTTGGTGGTTCTGCATTGATATATATATATATGTGTATCCTATATTTTTTTTTACGTTAAACCCTCAATAATTGATAAAACAGTATTATTTTTTTGACAACATTGGTATGCTCGCAATGCATAAAGAGACATCACTGTGTACAAAGAACTGCTTTATGAAATCATTATGTGGGGGAAAAAAGATAATTCATCAAAAACAAGACATGGTAGTATTCGATTACTAAATCGATTGACCCACCGTTTTCAAGATATTGATACGTTTAGAGTTTTATTCAGTCTTTCATGAAACAGAAAAGCGATAATAAATTTGAAAAAAAAAACAAAAAAACCCAAAAAACAAAAACAAAAACAAAAACAAACTTACTTTTACAGCAGACGTTAGTGCTGGGGGGGGGGGTTTAATTTTTCTTTTTTCTTATTTCATTGATGCTTTCTTGATCTAACGCGTGAGTGTCCAATTGAAATAGCAAACAGCTCCATGATTGATTTGCATAATAAAAAATCTTCAAGTCTTAATTTTGATAGATAATAATTTTTGTTAACCAACGATGTCATAAGACGAATCCAGACACACACACACACACACACACATACACACACACACTGATGTCTCTTTATGGAAGATTATTTTTTCCAGGCCGTATTTCCGACATGCATATGTTGTCTCACAACATTTTGATTTTTTTCCAACTCTTGAAATTTAACCATTTCATTTTATGTGTAAGAAAAATTAAACTATTGTGAAAAAACACGAATCTATGTCGCTCATAATTTGGGTTTTAGGCTTTTCATGAAAAGAAAAAAATAAGTAAGTTGTGAAAACTATTTTTTCCTCCATAATTTTGCTATCTAGCTTTTCTTTCTTCTTTTCCTAATTATATCTTCACACAAAATGTTTTCTTTCAACGAATAATATTTGAAACATTACTACTGTCATTTTTAGACACTGTCAACAAATTTTTCTTCAGTTTTTAAGTGATTCTGACTGGCTGGCCTATCCATATATTCATGGATGTGTCGTGCGTACAGGCCACACCAGTGGAGCTAGAGGGCTGGAAAGTATAGCATTTACTCCTTATCATGTCTAGAAAAAATTTCTTTTTGTTTTTTGAGGGTTCAATTTAAAATGTAACTTTACTCTACAATAGACTCTTACTTTGTGTCCGCAGATTTCTCGCTTGATTTTTTTTCAATTCTGACGTTTCTGTGATCCAACAAAGAGCAAGAGAAGTAATTGATTGCCCTTTTGTTTCCAATTTTTTTAAATTAATCACCCCCAAAAGGAATGCTGCCAAAAGATGTGGGTGATGTGACATTTTCTATGGGGTGGCTTACCAGACCTGTCCCCCCTAATTTCCAACCATTATTCTCCATACTGTCGCCTGAACGTTATCATTTATACTATGGAATTAGTAATCAGATTATGCATATAACCAGATACTAAGTTACAATTTTTTAACTACTAGTAGTCATTTTTCTCCATCTTCTATGCATAACAGACAGATTGAGTGCCGAGATTTGATTAAACAATATTTTTTATCAAAAATTGAAAAAGGGTTCATGTAGATTTTTCCCTTGAAATTCAAATACTTTATATCACTTGAAGTTCTGAAAAATAGCAGCAACGAAGTTAACCTCTGTTATGGCCTTGGGCCGACAGAAAATAAGAAGGCGTGACGACTTAGACAGGTTCTACAAGTATTGGCTCTGCGACGCCCATGATCGAGAGGTCTGGTGAATTGGGGGGGGGGGTCTGTGTCTATCAACAGACGTTAAAATACTGCTGTTGCTGCTGATGATAATGTGGGATTATGCAATTTTTCTTCCTTTTTAACGGCGACGAAATTCGACAAGGTTTTTCGTTCAGACGATTCGTATAATATAATTCTTCTTTTTTAAATAATCAACACTCGAAATAAAAAGAAAAAGTGTGACGTTGGAAAATCTTTCGTAATTTGAGAAGCAAGGACATATTTTCAACGTCTAATATTGTGAGTGTTGAGTTATGTCCAATAACCTATGGTAGGCATAGTCAACCTTTTCGCGGACCATGTAAGACATTTTCATCTTTATTCAAGCCACACATTCACTTCAAAAACGTTGATCGACTTACAGAAAGTGTACTTGATTTATATTTCAGACAAACATATGAATTACAATTCATATATTATGGATTGAAGAATCCAAAACAATGATAATTTTACAATATGAATAATAAAATTGACTAAGATTTTGAATAAATGTTTAGATTGGCCTGAAGCCCCAAAGAATATTCGGGTAGGCCAAATCTGGCCTGTTGGCCAATGGTTGCCAGTAAGTGATTCATAGTGAGTACAAATACATACACATTTCTTGGATACAAACGAAAATATATCAAGGCTCAAGAAAAACCGGTCAGTATTCATTTTCAATGAGTCCTTTTTTTTTTTTTTTTAATCTCCTAATAGTTTTACATAATTCTTTTTTAACCTTTTGGAAACATGTAGTTCTTTTACAGAAACAAATGTTGCCAAGTACGATCAAGGATTGTGCGAAATACGTCACAGATTTCGAACAGAATAATTCTTTTTTTTTTTTTTTTTTTTGTGGATGACGTTGTTTCGCGCTTGAGATTTCAATTGAAAAATGATGAGAAATAACTCTGTATTTACTATTATGAATTACTCCCCTTGAAATGTTGCGCGCAACATTTCAAGGGGAATAATTCATGCTGCTAAATACCTGATGCGACAACTAGTTCGATTCTCAGAGGTTCAATACATTATTTTGTGCCAAATGATTAAGTTGAGCTCGATGAAAGTAGATTGTTATGTAGACTGATGATTGTGTAGACACTAGTAGAGGGTGTTCGAACACAGGCGAATTCAGGATTTCGATTGTTAAACTTGGTGTAACATCATCTCCCTACCCTCGTCCATTGCGTTAGAGTTAATAAACTTAGTATCTCTTCCCCACTGTCTCCCTCCCCCTCTCTCTCTTTCTCTCTCTCTCTCTCTCTCTCTCTCTCTCTCTATATATATATATATATATATATATATATATATATACACACACACACATATATATATATGCATATATATATATATATATATGTATATATATATATATATACATATATATATATATATATATATATATATATATATATATATATATATATATGTATGTATATGATATGTATATATCTGATAAACATCAAATTAGAATAAAACTATACTGAAGGCTGAGTGACAGTGAGTCCCCACAAATCCTGAGTCCCCCTCATATATCACTGCAGCTGTATGGTTTGTACTGTCCCCATTTCCACTTTTCTAACATTTATGCCACATTCGTCTGAGTTAAGCTATTGTTGACGGATGGAGGTTGTTAGTCTCATATTTGCAATACCCCCTCCGTATTCGTGCAGACCCTAGAAATGCTGTGGTCTGCATAATCTCAACCCATCGTCTTATCTTCAGCTCCTTCAATCTTGACTCCAATAAGTTTGGTATTGTTCCAAGATCGACTAATATAATTGGCTCTACCCAAACCATCATGTTCCACACCTTTCCCAGCTCCAGTGACAAGTCTTGGTATTTTTTCAGTCTCTCGCTTTCTTTCGTGTTCACCCTGTAGTCGGCAAGTACAGCCACTTCTATGATTTAGCACGTTCTCCTTTCCTTGTTCATGAGATCTGCTATTTTTGCTTGGATGAGGTGGTCACTTTGGGTGTCGAAGTTCCAGAATGATTTGTGGCTTCTACTTTCCAAGACAGTGGTGTAATTTGTCGAAAAGGCTGGATCCTAGTTGCTTGCATAGTTCCCTGTGTATGCCTGTCGCTACCCTAAGTGCTGCACTAAAGAAATTCGAATAATATTACAAACAATATCCTTATCTTTATTATTCATTTTTGTCAAACTCTTACTATTCGAGTTTTGACTTTATTTTTGCATGCCCCAATAACGATGATAACCTCACCAAAAAACAGTGACGTCATGTATGCAAAAACTGTTGACGAATTCACTCCCTCAATTGAGGTTAATCTGTTTTGTCAAAGTTTGCAAATCCCATTTACATGAAACATCTAATAAAAGAATTGAAATGGAACACGTAGTTTTGGAATGAAACTGTATGAGAAATGAATTCTGCTTTTTACCTTTTTGATTTTAATGAAACAAAGGAGTTAGACGCTAGCATGGCCAAGCCAGTTTAGTATTTATCTTCCATCTTATTATTGTTGCTTTCTATTGTTTTTCATTCAATAAGTACAGGATGCAAGTTCAAATCT
>OY735214.1:47773929-47778929 GCA_963457665.1 Thysanoteuthis rhombus
AACTTGAAATTAGCATACTTGAATCATTAAGAATAAATTACCTATCAAAATTGCTTTACATAAATGACCCTGCTCTCTCTCTTTCTTTCTCTCTCTCTCTCTCTCTCTCTCTCTCTCTCTTCCTCTCTCTCTCTCTCTGATGGGTATTAGTTTTGTTATAATGTCGCTGAGAAAAATACACTACTACACGATAATATAAGATATTTTCGGTGGAATTTCAAATTAAGTGATTCTTCTGACTAGACATGAGCCAGTTGCAGAATGTCTACACTACAATATATTTAATATCCTTGATCTGTATAATTGTGTTTATGGTAAAATCGGTTTCACCTGGCGTTGTTTCAGTTGAAGTCATAGTTCTCAGAAACCTAACCACGACTTTATTGGAGGGGGGGGGGTTCCTTTACATTCATTCCTACTACACGAGGTCACCATGATGATGGTCCAAGTCAGGGGTCAGCAAATTACGACCCGCGACCTCATTTTATCCGACCCAACGATTTAATTGAGTGTGCAAGGTCGTATTACTAAATCCTTTGGTCTTCTTATCTATGTTTGGTTAATGAACAATGAAATTCAGTATCGAAAAATGTAGTAAGTGTTTCATTTTTGCTACTGCCTCACACGAACCAATGTTTTATCGCTCATTTATCTGATGATTTTCTTTGATTGTCACACTACCAAAAATAAGTGTAAACAAACAACAAAAATAAAACGAAATAAAAGCTAGTCAAAAATTAGTAATAATGACAATACTAACTTTTGTTCGGACAATCTAATCTCTTTTTCCCGTCTTTGTTGTTGACACAATGTTTTGGCCGATTCATTCAATGACCTTCTTCAGGTGTGAAAATGTAATACCCGTCAGGAAAGAGGGTCTCTATTATCGGTCTCTTTATCTGATGTTTTAAAGCGAAGGAAGAAAAACAGCATTGGACAGATTATTTTTAAGTGCAATGCTTGGGAATAAGTCTTTCTATTTTAGCAACGTGTTCAGTTCAGCTTGTTCCATAATTTTAACATGGAAAAGTTAACAAAAGATTGTCCGAACTAAAGTTGGTATTTTAATGATTCTTCTCCAAGTTATACACTATGATGGCAATTCTTGAATTACAAGGATTATACCATTTTTGATTTTCGAATAGATACCGTCAACCAAAACTTTCGCCAAAACTGTAAACAGAGGTTTCTTCAGTTTATGAGCTCGTCTGGCTGGGTGGCTATGTATGAACGTATCAGACGTACAGACTGCACCAACGGAGCTAGAGGGATGAAAATTCAAACATTTACTACTTATCATGAATAGATCAAAATCCTTTGATCTTTGCAAGGGTTCATTTTTCAAAGTAGGTTTATGTTAAATTGATTCTTGATTTGTGCCTGGTGACATTGACGCTTGCTTTCTTTTTCAAGATTGAGACGTTTTTAGTGATCACTGCACAATAAAAAGTGAAAATAGTAATTTATTCATTGATTATCCCTTTTCCCAATTTTTCAATTGATCACCCCTAAATAGCATGCAGTCAAAAGATGTTGATCATAAGACGGTTTCTATTGAGCGACTATCGAGACCCGTTTAAACTTATTATAATTTAAAGTCATAAACTTACCTAAGGTTCGGACGTTCTTGGATACATAGACAGTAATAAGATTCAAGTCTTCCTCTTTACTACAACAAAGAATAAATATGAAGCATAATAAATATTATATTATGTCTACTAGATTAAATATCCGTTCTAACAGGTGGAAAAAAGAATCAATATAATAGATGGTTATATTCGTAGAAAGAAATTAGATTGTGTTTGATTAACTTAGTTTTTTAAAATGAGGGTTTTCTTACGACGTTGGATAATGTTAATTGTAAATGTTTGTACTCTCAACAGAAAATAAACGAAGTCACTCTTCCTCTCACATCCAATCCCCCCTCTCTGAACGACACCAAAGTAGGAACCATTCTCCCTCTTACATTCCCCTCCTCTCTATGAACGATACAGAGTCCCGACTTTCTAGGTGAATAAGCAGTTTTTTAAAACCTCATTGAAACTTATTTAGGGAGCGATTTTTCAAGAACTAATTGGCTTAAAACCTTTCCTAGGGTCACACTGGAACACGCAGAACATTTCATAGGCTTATACTGCGTGTTTTCTGCGGTACACTTTTACGAACGGACGATTAATCTTTGGTGAATTATAGTAAGATTTGACCTCAGCATTAACGAATATGCCTCGTGAAAATTCACTATCAAGACTTCTGTATTCATTAATATCAACGATAGTTATAATAACTGGGGTTATTCGCTCAAATAAACGAAGAAGACTACCTGTATCTTTGACAGTGTACCATAATTTTCAATGTATAAGACACATTACCTGCTTCAATCCCAAAAGTGAATTCATAATTTTTCTGCATCTTATTTACCGAAGACGTCTAGGTCAAACAAAGTAAGCGATTTCCTTATTCTGAACCGTCTGGCTCGAACTAGGGGAAAAGCTTATTTTTTTTTAAAAATCACCTAGTTCGAATAAGGTTCAAGTCTTCTTTTTTAGAATCACCAGGGTCAAATAAGGGATAGTTTATTTTAAATTTCAAATTGTCGGGGTCAATCCTAGGAAAACGCTTCTCATTTCAAATCGTCTAAGTCGAATAAGAGGCAAGGTTCCTTATTTCAGATCACCTCGGTCGAAGAAAATAAGATGTTTCTTATCTTGTATCTAGGTCTAACACGGAGCAAGGTTTCCTCGTTTCGAATTCTCTGACCACTTCCGACTGCAGGAGAAGGTAGGGAATAAAGAGCTCAGCATGTATGCATCACAAATGCGTTATAGGCCGGATTTATATATGCATTCCCTGGCTCAATCTTCATCAGCACCTGACGGCGTGTACTACGTTGGTCACGTGATTCGTGACATCTTATCTTTAATAACTTCATACCACCAAATGATTAAAGCGTGTTTTTTGATCCCGTTAGCCATGAACCTCTTTGTTCATACTGCGTTATTGTATATATCAGTGAAGGAAACATTATACACCTGGCAAGTTGATGGTTACGAGTGAGCATGCTGATCTGCTGCTGCTTTTGAAAGAAAGGTTTATCAGATAGCGCACACGGGAAAAGTTTTTAATTTGTAGGTATTAGCCACGAATTGGCTTTTGTTCTTTGAATGCACTAAAGGTAAGTCTTCAGAAATATGATAAATGAATAAATAAAGTTAAAAAATGTATTTATTGCTTTACTGTTTGTAAATTTTGGGTTTTGCCTTCCTGAGATGTTCCAAAAGTTCCATTTGAGCATCCAACTGCTTGCGTCGACACTGGACTCTGGCCAATAGAGATTGCTCTTCTACAAATTAACAAACAAACAACAAATGAACATAGTGTCGAAAATATTTATATACACATGTATACATATATAGTGAGAGATACATAGGTGCACCTATTCGTGTATATTTATACCTATTCGTATATCTATCCATAAACAAGAGTGCAGTGATATATTACATATAATCATATATATTTATAATCAGAAATAGCATATTCATTCATATGAATATTCATTAATAGTAATGTATTTTGCAATTTTATGTATATATATATATATATATATATATATATATATATATATATATATATATATACATATATATAGTGATAAACAGTAATAGAGTGATATAATATAATATTTATTCATATATACGGGATGGATAGATAAGTGAGCATTCTCATTCTTTTTAATCCTGTCACAACTGTATGAGATATTGTACATACAGTTCTAAGTCATCTTTTCTTTCATTGGAGATTTTATTTTTTGGTGAAGATTTTGCATAAGTTAGGCGAGTATAACAACAAACGATATGATACAACAACGTACCGAAGACGATGAAATTGAAACGAAGTTACAAACACGATCTTGTCAAAATAATTTCAGACGATTAATTAATATGTCTTTACCTTTTAAACTAGGACGACTTCCTCTTTCTCCTTTGTCGTTAAATATCTCCCTGTATTCGGATTTTTGAAAGTTGATATTTTCGTGAACCGATAGCATGCTGTCAAAACGGCCACGATCGAATGGTGAAACCAGTTCCCTAAAAATAGTTTTAAAAAAAGAAGGCGAATATCACTGGTTGGATATTTTAAAATTGGTACCTGTTACACTTAATCAAAAACAAAGGAAATCGTAGCAAATTTTGTGGGCCAGTGGTAATGAGTTCAACCTTCAGTACGTGCTTAATAATTTTGGCTGTGTGCCGAACAAAACTTGGCCTTATAAAAACTATATGCACACAGAATTTGCACGTTGAAACATACCTGATTTGATTCAACAACAAATGCTTCTCGGGGTTATTCAGTACTTCCAAAAGTCGGCTTACCAGTTGTTCGACGTCATTTCGTTCCAAGTACTACAGAACAAAAGATAGATAGATCGATAGATAGATCGGTAGATAGATCTAAACAGACATAGACCAAAACAAACCAAGATATAGTGATAGCTATAAACAGAGAGTGTTAGATAGCTATAAACATATAGGTAAATAGATAGATGGATGGATATAAATGGAGATCGATCAAGATATATATATGATTATAATGATAATTAAATAATATATATATATATAAATATATATATATATATACACACACACACACACGATGGATCATATACATCTGTTTCTTTATGCACACATATACACACACAAACACACACACACACACATATATGTATAATACCCTATATAGATAACAAACTATATGAATAACATAAGCTCTATATTGAAATCATAGATGAAAAGGAGGCGGTGTTGGATCAACATTGCTGAGGTGCCATGTTGATACAACTGTTTTGTTCTAAAAATCCCCGAAACGGTTACATGGTGGACAACTAATGATCCCAGCAAAAGAAAATCCACCCATTGTATCATAATAACAAAGTATATGTGAAACAGGAAAAAATGCTGAAAAAAATCACATAAATTACATTAACAGATACTTGGAAATGGGTG
>OY735214.1:47781429-47856429 GCA_963457665.1 Thysanoteuthis rhombus
TACTATTTTCTACCATATTCCAGGCAACTTCATAATACGATCCTCAAAGAATTTATTTTTTTAACTTTTCGAGCGAATTACTGCTCTAAATACCTTTTGCAGTCTCCTTGGGAACAGATCTTTTTTTCATTATCAGGCGTAAAAAGGGTAATCCAAAGGTGCAATATCTTATGCAGACGGCGGTAGAGTGAATACTTCCCAACCAACCAAAAGTTAACAATGGTCTGGTCGCAAATAAACGTGCGTTTGGAGCTAGGCAAACTTATGGCACATGTGTCCATGATTGAATGTGAAAACATTCATAGATATAATATTTTTAAATAATTTTATTTAAAAAAAATTGACAACCTTTCATTTATCAGTTGTTGCCTCAGTCATTGTCTGAAGCGACTTCTTTAAGAAAGCTTTTGAGCATTTTTTTCTCTTTTTCCATATATGGATTTTGTAAAATATGAAAATTCCCGTGGGAACATGCAGAGATTTTTTAAGAAGATTATCTCCATTGTGGGCACGTTCCATCAAAAGGGTTCGCCATCCCTGGTTTAGTGTTATCCCGATGGAATATTACGCCTTTTCTCGGAACTAATTCCCGACGTATTTCCATTGCTGCCTTCGATTGGTCCAATTAGAAGTAGTACTTCTTCGAGTCAATCGTTTGTTTCTTTAAAAGGAGCCCAAAGTGAAAAAAAATCCTTTCCAATTCCACCATATATGTAACATTACCTTTTTTTATGGCGACCAACTTGTCCCTGCGATCTTTTGAGCCCTACGCTGTTGCATAGAATTCATTTTTCATCGCCCATGAAAATTTGTTTCATGAATGGAACATTTAAATACGGTCCACTAGTTTTTTTTCTTTCGCTCAACTTATCTATAAATCACTTTTTAAAGTGACTTATACGACCAAGCTGATGCGAAATCTTGTCAACACTTGATTTTGAAATGTTTGATATGTTGGCTATCTCCCACATCATAATACAACGGAAACCGATCTATTTCCAATGAAATTATTCAAAACTAAGCGCTCAATCAACAATAAAAACGAAAGAACATTTTGGCCAACCCGGTACACAGGAATAATTTTTGAAAAGTTGAGTACTTCGTCGTCGAATGGCTGTTAGTAAAGTCAGGTCGCAAACCATTAATACTGTAACGAATTTATTCTTCACTGGGTGCTACACACTTGAGATCTTGTGCAAAACAAAGCTAAGCATAATAGTTATGAATGGCTTGCAATCTAATCTCACAACTATTCTTACTGAATCATTCGATCTTCGCTTTATGTATCATATTTGTGATCTTGTACCGAACAAAGATACGTCTATTAAATATTAGCGAACATTTGATACAGACTTTGGCCTTTTGAAAATCAGTGTGAGTCTGTGTCTAAGTAGATTACTTGGAAAGGTTCAGTAGAGACTATGTGTTAGAGTAAATCATTTTTTTTCAACAGTAAAATTTTGGATAGCACTTTGTATTAACTGAGTTCAGCTCAGTTTTTAAGTAAGGGGCATAGAATGTAAGTACTGAACTCACAACTCAGTACCCTCATAATTACATATATAGTGACGCAGTAAATGCTAAAAACATATATATGAAGTAAGTAGATGTCAGATTTTCCATTAATCATTCAGGGCGTGAATAGATATAGTAGATTTATAACTATCTTCTGCTAAAAAAAAAGTCTATGCGAAATCTTCAGAGGCGATCCTCACAAATATAATCTTGGTAGAGTCGTTCTCTTGGTGTTTGTTGGTCTTGGTACACGGAAGCGAAAGTCGTTCACAGGGCAAGGAATGAATGTGAAGACAACAAATTATATGTTGATATTTAAAAGTGTAACTTGATGATTTAACCACCAAATTATGCAGTTGATTTTTTTTTGGTAAAATTTGTTTGCGTAAGGTTTAACATTCAATCATGCATTAGAAATTAGGAAAAAAGGTGAATTTAGTGGTCCGGAATGGATGCGAGAGTTACTAACAGAAGAAGCCAATTATACGCAGAACGTAAGTACATTTTAATGGTTTTTTATATAACAATGCATTCTAAATAATTTCAGTATATAAATTCATTGAAAATATTTATATGATTGATGTAAATGCGTTGCTAATGCTTTAATTATAGACAGGAAGTGAAAAATCGGGAAAAAGGGTTTTCAGCGGTCAGGAATTAATTAATTAAAGTTATTGACCGAAGTGGTCTATTATATATATATATATATATATATATATATATATATATATATATATATATATATATATATGTATGTATAATGAAAAGTAATGGATCCGAGTATGTGAATAAGGAAAGACGGTTTTAGGAATTGGATTTTGCTCGAACCGAATTATTTACGGTAGTGAGCGAAATAACGGCGATGATCGGAATATATATATATATATATATATATATATATATATATATATATATATATATATATATATATATATATATATATATATTGTACAAATCGGGTATGCAATATAGCATAATATAATATGATATAATGTAAAGCAATGTCTGATGTGTGATGGATCTATTTCATAGAGTGCTCGATACAAATGAAGCTCTTAAAGCTCCAAGAGTTAGGTTGGTTTAGAGTAGAGCTGGAGATATGGTAGAAGAGTAGATTTGCTACACAAAAACGTTTATGTTTCTGCTCTCTTTGGATCTCTTCAAGCAAATGATTATGTTTTAGATTCCTACACACCACAAAAAAATAAAACAAAGCAATAAAACAAAATAAAAACTCCTCCCAATCTTAGTGACACCCTCAAGACTCTCACCAAATTCCCCAAATAGGAATCTAAAACACATATAATCATTCGCCTGAAGAGGCCCAAAGAGGGCAGAAACATAAACGTATTTTTGTAGCGAATCTACCAACCACTGACACTAATTTTCAAAAGCGTAATTTTTTTCATCATCAGCGTGTGGGCTCTGTTATTGTTTTCTTTCAGTCTTCGTGTTCACAGCTTGTATTTGCAAAGCTCCGCTTAGTCTAGCATACAGCCACAATGGTGGAACACTACTAGAGAAGTGGTTCCCAACCATTTCAAGGCCACTTTTGACAACGAAGAATAGCTTCAAATAATGATTTTATTTTGCGTATAATTAGACAGCTTTATAATGAGAATTAGTTTAATTTTATAATTGTACAGCTGCTGCTTTGTAATTGTTATACGAAGAAAGCGAGCGAAAATAATTAGGGACGCATCACTCAAAATTCAAATTCATTCCAAATTAATGAGAACTAGGGCATACCCGTTCAAAAGGTGCATGTTTGGAAGGGGTCGGACTTAATCGTGCGTTGAGTAGTCTGCCATAATTGTCGTGTGAAACAATTATCCGGCCGCCGTGCGAAAGCGCGGCTTCGAAGTATTTCGGTTACTTCTTTTCGGTGTTGTCGATTTAGATACCTAATATCTGAATCTAGATTTATGAATTGAAAAAAAAGTGATAAAGTATACTCTTATTTATTTCATATCGATGAAAAAAAATTATAGATAAAAAGCAGATGAATAAGTAGGAAAGGGGAGAATATAATTCATCAAATTGTATTTGATAGAATAAGGAAAAATGTTTATGGTGTTGTTAGTAGCAACAATCAAAATAGACATTATTTTAAAAATCTGTTACGTAATCTAACTATAATTTGATTTAATCTCGTTTTGCAGGAAAATTCAGCAGAAAAAAAAATCTGATTATATATAAAAATTCGATTTACTATGGCTTTGAAACTGGCACTTCTTCACAGGTCCTCTAGGGAGGGATTTTAGTAGGTGGTGCAAAGCAGTTTTCTCACGATCCAGTACACTGCACAAACACCCTCGCCCTTTAGCCATCCTGTTATCATCTGTTGAAAATTCTTCTAGCACGCCATGCTATGTTCCCCAATCAGTAAACGATTGAGTCAAACCTATTTTGTTAACGGACTTATCATATGGACAAAAGTTTCGACACGCAGCTTTACCCAAGTAAGAGCCGGACTACCTTCCTTGGCCTTCTGGACCCCTTGGTTTCCCAATTGCACCCCCATCTTTGAGAAAACGTTTCCATGATTTTCTAAAGACTTTTCTGAGTGTTTTGATATATTCTATCATAAAATATTATATTCGCACAATGATAAAAATCGAAAATGCAGAACTGAAGAAAGTAGACCATTACATCTACCTAGGACAACGAATCTCCATGAAATTCTCAAAAGTAGGAGAAATCAAGCGAATAATTACAGTGCTTTCTCCCGATAGTCACCTATAGAAGTAAAACATGGAACCTAACCAAGAGAATGACTGAGCAAGGAACCACGCAACGTGCACATGAAACAATCATGCTCAACATTGGAGAGATCACGAGACAGCACAATATATTAGTGAAGAACATGAGTCCGATATATCGTAAAATCCACCAGAAAACTCAAATGGCGATGGGATGGTCATGTTGCAAGAATGTCCGACGACCGCCGGACATCATGACTCACAACATGGATCCCCAGACATCATATGCGAAACCGTGGCCAGCAAAATATAAAATGGCAAGACGAACAAGGCGAGTTCAGAAAGTATTGGCTCTGCGATGTCCATGGTAGAGAGGTCTGCGAAACCAACGTTTATTTCCAACGACAGACGATAAAAGATTGATGATCATGTAAAAAGTCTATCCATATCTATCTATCTATCTATCTATCTATCAAATAAACGACGTATTGGTCATAATAGACGAAGCCAATCAGTTTCAATTTCAACAAAATCAGTTCTATTGTGTGGTTAGTCTGTTTGCCCTATCGAGCAGAATCAACTGTACTCGAAAAGATAAGAGTTTCCGATAAAATGTTTCAGCTAAGTTTTTAATTGTCGAGTCCTGGGTGGTAAGTTAGATATGGGGGAGGGGAAACATAAGGGAACTTGATGAATTCTATCAATCCAACAGACTTTTCAAACACATACACACATGCACGCACTCATTGCTATGCAAACACACACACTCACTCATGCATCTCTCTCTATATACATATATTTATATACGTACTTATATATATATATATATATATATATATATATATATATATATATAGATATATATATATAGATATATATATATATATATATATATATATATAGATATATATATATATATATATAGATATATATATATATACGTTTGGCGTTGTCTAGGCCAAGTGACACATTCTCCGTATAAAGTCATTTCAAATAGTTTCAAATAATTGAGCGCATTCATAATTGTTTTATTGGTTTATAAATCCATTACTTGATAATATAACTGTCTGCGTTGAGAAACAACAGTGCCGACATGGACAGTGAATGAACCAAATAAGAACTTGGGGATACATACATTATTTGGGCCTTCGCCTTTGCGCTTGGCCGTTTTGCACTATGGGAAGAGCAATGCTACATTGGAGCAGCTATCTCACCAGTCGCTGTTTCGGTTCCTGCAGCATCACCATTTTCTTTGATTGTTTATTCTATTCACTTTGTCTAGGCCAAGTGATACATTCCCCGTGTAATAACAAGTAGTCATTTCAAATAGAGTTTTCTAATGATGTGATGTATTCATATACATATATATATATATATATATATATATATATATATATATATATATATATATATATGTGTGTGTGTGTGTATATGTGTATATATTGAATCATCCGTTGACAGCTGTCTCCTTGTATTACAACTCTTCAGAGTGGCTATAGACTATCCATTATCCAATCCAGTACCGCGAGGCAGGATTGAAACCTTCGCTTCAGACCCGGGGACCAATATCCTATCTCTGTGGAACTGGACGGTCAGTAAGGCTGAATTTACGTGATATATTTATCTAGTTTAAATTCCCCGTCCACCAGAGTGTTCTCTCTTTCTCTCTCTCTCTCTCTCTCTCTCTCTCTCTCTCTCTCTCTCTATATATATATATATATATATATATATATATATATATATATATATATGTGTGTGTGTGTGTGTGTGTGTGTATAGATTCATAATCTTATGGAAATACATGAATGAACACTTATGTGTCTCCATACTTATGATACATTATATATATATACATATATATATATTATACACACGCATACACACACACACACGGAGACACACACACACACACACACACACACACACACACACACACATATATATATATATATATATATATTAGTGTATTTATCTGCATGTATATGAGGATGCATCACTAAGTCTATAGCCCAATACAGTTTTCAGCTAAATTTCGATCTGAAACGTACCTAACAAACCATTGAAAAGTTTTTCGTCATTTTTAGAGCAATAATGTTCAGTTCTTTTTTATTTTGAAGCTTGACCACTGCATTATAATTCATGCAGTATTTAATCTATAAAAAACAACGAGCAATGAAACGGTTCATTGGGCACTTATCATGCGTGGCCATCCATTCATATACATATATATATTGTTGGATGTAACCACTGTCATGACCCCTTGGGTTATTTCCTCCCTTACTTTTGATATTCGAACTAATAAATTATATACTTTATATTTTCATTCAGTCCCTCCATTTCATTTCGGCAAGTGGATTTCTGACAGGTTGTGATGGCGGGAAAGGAGATTGGAAAATAACGGGGGTGTTGGATTGACCCCTAAGCCGAGACTACGTAACCGGCAACCTGAGTCATATGAACCGCCCACCTGTCGACTAATTCATGAACAGATGAAGTTAGAGCATTAAATATATCTAAGGAAACAATAAGTGAATGAATATGACTAAACAAGAAATAAAGAAGGGAAATTTAGAAAGAAAGGAAATTAAAAAAGAAAGTTGAGTCCCTGTGGACTGCAACTGAATTCTCGTCTCCTTTGTCCACTTTGTAATCGGTGAAACATCGAAAGGGGGAAGAGCTGATGAAACTCAAGATCATCTTTAAAACAAGTAAATCAATGTTTTCGTTATAGGTGTGAGAGGACACCCGAGAAGGAATTGATACTAATCAGAAAGTGTAACGCCTCGCCCTTACATATAAACCAGAATAATAGTGAGGTGACCCCTATATTTTTAGTCAAGAATTAAATACGAAACCCTTCTTTTAGCTATGTATCAAAAACGTCACTGCCTTCGACGACCCCCTATAAAAGCTTTGGACACACATGGTCAATCGCCTGTTTGCACCGGCTTTCGAGTCGGTTATCTTACTTTCTTTCTTACGCTTATGGTTAATCGCTTATTTGGCCCCGGCATCTTGAGCCAGTTATCTTTCTTCACCTCTCTGTAAACTCGCGACCAACGCAGTCTCTATTCATTGACCTTGACTATATATATTGTCTTATCACTCATCTTCTTTGATGTGAGTATTCGTAAGAACTTTATAGCTACTAAATGCATATAGTGCAACTACTATTTTTGGCGATCAAGCAAATGCAGTGCTGATTATTTTGCCCCTTTTAGCTCCTTCTTGCACCTATCTTGAACTAATCACCTTTTTATAGTCTAGCTTGGCCAACTATACCACTCATTGTAATAGGCATGACTCATCGGGCTCCATCCGATAGATAGACGGATCAACATTAGACCCTTTATACCACGTGTCCCCTAAATTCTTATTCTTTCCTATGTTTCGTTTTTACGCATTGGAATAACCTAAACCTAACAGGCCTCTACTCTTCTCTTCTCTTATTCACACGATATAATGTATTAATATTTCCGTTACAGGCATTTTATTTACATTCCGTATTCATGCATTGAATTTATCTATTTTTCACGTCTAAATATTTGTAGGTGTCTTTTTGCTCCATTTAATATCTGCGTCCACATTTGTACTTGGTGCGCATATTCTTCATGCATTTCTCTTCCTTCATCGAATTTCCCGCTGACGTCCACATGGACCTACAAATCAAGCAGGCAGCTGTTCTTCGACAAAAACTACTAGAACTCTCAAGAACCACAACTTCTTCAAACCGTTCACTTTCCAACTTGAATATCTCCTATGAGTGTATAGATCGTTATATGGTTCTTAGAAAGGCTATATTTTACGAACCCCCTTAGTTGTATAGCGAGCAATGTATATTCAGTTGCAATAGAACTCACAGAAGGAAAAATGGAAGATTCCTAAACTCTAAAAAGCGAAATTAAACATAGAAGAAAAACAACTGTACATACAATTCAAGAAAAAAAAACCCCAAAGGAATCATTGATAACATCGGCATTTAAAGAGAAAAACTGAACCCCCTCAAGGACAAACCAAAACAATCCCGTAAGGACCGACTATATTCATGTCATGATGGACAAGGCACGGAAAATTGTAGATGTACGCTATGCAGAGATAGATAAGATCACCAATCATGTACAAGTGAATCAGAGAAGTTAGTTTAGAACTCATACAAAACAGGTACAGCTGGTTGGGGAAATTGATCCTCTAGGAACTGTGTAAATGACAGCGATTTGCCCATGCAAACCAATGTTATATGCATAAACAAGAATTTGTTCGAGATAAGAACAAACAAATAAATGTGATGGAATTCTGTGGGACTCTGGAATATAAACTTGACCCAAAGACCAGATCTAATCATGGTTAAAGAAGAGAAGAAAACTTGTCAATCAGTAGATACTGTTGTTCCAGCAGACAACAAAATAAAAGTAATATTTATATATATATATATATATATATATATATATATATATATATATATATATATATATATATATATATAAATTCAGAAAAAGCAGGTCTGGTAAACCACTACACAGAAACCATCACGAGACGAATATCCTTTGGCAGCATCACTGTGTTGGGGGTGATCAATTCGGAACTGGGACAAATTTAGCATAAATATACATTGTAGATTAAATCCTTACTAAAACCTAGTTAGGGTTGACGTCTTCTACACACAATAAGAACTAAATAATTAAACCTTCAGCCATGTAGCTCCATCAGTGCTGCCTGTACACGTGATACATATATAGCCAGCTAGGCCAACTTGAAAACTGAAGAAATCTATGGTGGCTGTTTCGGTGGAAGTTCGGGTTGACGGTTTCTAATATCTACACTTTGAGAGTAATGTGCATGGGACATGATAGTGACAGATCTATTCATCATTACCGGTGCACTTAGAATAGGCCTGAAGATCCTTGCAAAGTGATTGGGTCACCAAGAAATTGCCTAGTTCCTTCGATTATTTCCACAGACACCAGAGCGTGCCCCTGACTCTGCCTGCCCCCTGCACAATGGGGAAGTGGTGTCTGTGGACACATCTCGGAGTACCAGGCAAACAAATCTTGTTTGCAAGCTGTTTCACCGCGATAACTTAGTTTGCATATGTTTTTTTTTTGCTATTGCAGTTGTTAAAGAAGTCAGGGTCGCGGCTACCTAGTATTTTCGCGTCGTCGTAAAGCACTAATTATTTTGTTAATTGCTTGTGGAACTGAGATAATTATTTTTAATTCAACCAAATAGTGTTTGGCGGAAAGATTGTGTCGAATGATTACGTGGGGTGTGGTAGGAATTGAGAGCAATTTCGGTTGGTCTTTGAAATTGTGTACGCGAATGAATTTAAACTGTAGGAATATCTTTTTCTCTTAAGGAAAAAAAATATATCTTGCCAAAAATTGTTGTAGATATTTTGATTAATTATTTTTTCTTTATCTGGCATGGTTTTCTATTTATAAGCTTACTAAGAAGGATCTAACATTGTTTGTGTTGAAAATAATTCGAGCCTCAATGACGCACCATGCACTTAATCGTATTGTTTAGGTTTGTATTTATCTAAAAATTAGCAGAACAGAAAAAAAATTATATACGGTGATTTCCAGCCTTAGACATACAGGTATTCCCTGCTATCCGAAAGTAGTGTGTTTCTATGAAGAAAAAAATAAACCCAAAACAATATACATTTGTAACTTGAATTTGCGTAAATCGAAGAAATAAATACTATTAATTTATACGGGAAAAGTTTTGAGCATTCCCACGCCTGAAGAATGGTCATTTGGCTTTTTTTTTCCGTAAAAGCGAAAAAGTGGTGTAAAGTGAACTTTCGGGGATACCTGTGATAGGCTATCCACGTGAGAAAAATGATTCTGGTTTTTGTGAACAAGGGAAAGAAATTCTGCCGGATTGTGAAGATGGCCTTTGCAATGTATTACATGATAATGTTCAACTTCTCGAGGAAACGGAAAAAATGGCAAAGAATACCGGAGAAAACGTCGGGATATTGAAGAGTTTTCCTGTCACTTGATCTCCCAGAGACTACTCAACCCTCGTAGAACGAGTACATAATCATAAATGACTTTTCTCAAGTCATCATCTCGATTACAACTACAGTCTAACGCCAATTCTATCATATCTCCAATTAAATCATATTAACAGGTCTGTTTAGTCACTCAGTAAAAACTGTCATAGGACCAATGCCTTTTGGCAAAATGCTGTGTTCGGGGGTGATCGATTGGAAAAAAATTGGAACATGGGATGATCAACGAATAAGTTACATCACTTGCCTTTTGTTGGATCTAAAAAGTTCGAATTTTCAAAAAACAAGCGGGCACAAAATGATGACCAATTCAGCATAAACTTCTATTGTGCATTGAATCCCCCACTAAAACCTGTTTTATGGGAAATTTTTGAAAAAAAAAAGGTTCTTTCTAAACATAATTAGGAGTTAATATTCAATTTTTCAGCCTTCTCGCTCCATCGGTTCGGTCTGTACGCGTGATAGATACATACATACATAGCCAGTCAGCCAAAACAGTAAAAAAACTGAAGGAACCTATTTTTACGATTTCTATTAACGGAGATTTAAAAATAGAACTTGGACAGTGTTCGTTCCAGAGATACATCTTTGGGAGAAGCTGGTCAGCTCAAATACTGTGGAGAAGGGCTGGAAATATGAGACCTACGAACTCAAGTCGACAGCAATGTCCAAACAACAACAAAAAAAGTATGGCCGAGACTGTACAAGCCACAGTGCTGTGAGGACGATGAGAGGAAGGCTTGAGACCTGTGAAGACTTGCTGTCATTCAGTCTTCAGTGACAACCACCGGGAAACAGGTGTGAAAATGCAAATAATATGTCTTCTGTCACGCTAAAGGACACGGCTGACACAGTTAAGTTCAATTCATACAACCGATTTTGTAAAATAGAATTTCATTCATGTTCTAATGGCGTAATAAAAGTGCTGAATTTAAAGAATAATAGAAAAAAAATAGAAAAAAGTAATAAAAACAAAGGCCAAAAATGATAAAAATCCGTTGGTGGTCTCCAATGGAATGTGTATAGAAGGCTATCCCCCAAGTTCATGGCAATGCAAATCTCTATTATCCACGCGTATAAAAATGCAATGTGTATCCTCCATATATTTCACATATGCTGTCATTTGTGACGACACGGATGAACTAATATTAGTAATTATAGCTGGCGCAGTAATGATACTATATTAAGAATTAATGAAAAGGGATTGCAATGATCTTTTTTTTTCCATTACATCAAAAGTCGAAACAATAAATCATTCCAAATTATGAAGGCAGCAAATGGACCCGAAAAGAATAGAAAGACACGAGTAGGTGGTGAAGGTGCTCCATCGGGAATTGTGCAAATTATTTCGGTTTGACCATACAAATAATAATAATAATAATAATAATAATAATTAGCTGAACCTGTAGGAACTCCCTGTGTGTTGACTACTAAGAATCTATCATTACTCTTCCCATTAGTCCCAAAAAGAAGGGCATACAATCAATGCATCTTCCCAATAGTCACCAATGGAGCGAAAACATGGAACCTAACCAAGAGACAGACCAGCAAACTGAGAATCATGCCATTTGCACATGAAAAAATCAACCTCAATTGAAGAGATCACAAGATAGCACAATAACATCCGGGAGAAGACAGAAGTCCAAGACATTATAGAATCCATTAGAAAACTCAAATGGCAATGGGCTGGTCATGTTGCAAGAATGTCAGACAACTGCTGGACACCATGACTCACAACGTGGATCTCCAGAGATCACATGAGGAACCGAAGCCGGCAGAATACAAGATGGACAGACGAACTAGACATTAGGTAAGTAATGGCTCTGCTGCACCAATGATAGAGAGTTGTGGCAAATCCTTGAGAAGGTCTATGTCCAACGATGAACGTTAAAAGACTAATGATGATGATGATGATGAGGATGATATATTCTGCAATTAAAGTACGCATACACTTTTATTAGAGTAATGCATTACCTACGGAATGTGTTTATATTGTTTTTTGAGTGAAAATGCAAACGAAACAAATATTGAACAACAAGTACCCATCAAAGAAGGTGAAGGGTCTTGATTAAAAAAAAAAAGGATGGAACCTTTCGCCGTGTGCATGTGTTTGTGTGTTTGTTTATGTTTGCTCATGTTTTTTTTGTGTATTCCTGCGCTCCTGGCCATATCGTTTTGTCGACAGACTTGGAAATTGGCATCAGTACTCCATAATCCTCTTCTAGAAGAGCTTTTTTTCTTCTTTAAATTTTGGAGGTCTCATTTTGACGGCTTTATTAGTAACATCTAGATTCTAGAGAACCTAGATATTTTTGATGTGTTTCACTCAATTTTAGATGTATTTCTGCACGACCTCGAATTCTAACGCTGTGGGTTGTTCATTTATTGACTGTGATGGCGAATATCTGTTATTATTGTGACTTATTACTTTAGCTAACTGTCTATACTCCTACTACTACTCTAAGTTAATCTTCAGGGAATGGAGAATCAGAAAGAGGAGTAACGGTCATATTTGCAAACAAGCAGATAATGGTTTAATAATAATAATAATAATAATAATAATAATAATAATAATAATGAAGACACTGAAAGCGACATTGGAAGAACTAGAGATAAAAAGAAGGATTGAGACAGTGCAGACCACAGCACTGCTAGGAACTGCACGGATACTGAGGAAAGTGCTGGAAATATGAGATCCATAACCCCAGCTGTTAGCAGTTGCCTAACAGAGGAATGGGGGAAAACCCCAAATGGTGATGGATGTACGAACCACGGCACTGCTGTGATAGGCGAGGGAGAAATAAGATGAGACGAGGGCTGAAGATCTGGGAAGACTTACTGTCATTCAGCCTTCAGCGATAACCACCGGACAACTGGTGTGAAACTGTAAACCAGAATACTGCTGTGGACTCAGAGAGTGTGAAGAAGAGGGCTGGAGACTTGAGTAGACTTGCTGTCGCTCAACCTCCAGCAGTAACCATCGAGCAACCGGTGTGAAATTGCTGATAATAATAATAATAATAATAATAATAATAATAATAATAATAATAATAATAATAATAATGATAATAATAATAATAATAATAATGTATAGTGTGGGTAGATTTCGAAAAGGCCTACGACATGGTGTCCCATTCCCGGATTGTGGAGTCACTCAAAATGTGGGGGGGTAGCAGAGAGCCGCACGGACTCGGACTTCTTCAGCAATAGTATGACGAACGAACTGACGAATGAACTTGATGATTGTCCGTGCAGGGAAATGTTGCTGTAAAGAGAGGTATATCCCAGGGTGACTCTTTCCCCCTCACTGTCCTTTCTCATTGCATTAATACCGATCTCACTGACACTTGAAAAAGCCACGGGCAATAAACTAGGTTTAAACGCACCCTCCCTTCCTGAATCATTTATCGTTTGTGCATGACTTAACGGTATTCGGAAAGCCCAAGAAAGAGATCGATTCACTGTTCAAAGGATGAAAGTGTTTTGCAGTGATACTGGAATCGAGGTTGGAGATTTTAAGGTTACAATCTTGGCGTTGAAGAGAGAGAAGATAGCCAAGTTCATCGGAATAGTTTTATTGGTGGAGGGAGGGATTCCGAATCTAGATGATAGTAATTACTAACTCCTAGGGAACTCGTTGAAATTATGCATAAAGAGATGGAGAAGGGAGAGAAAGAGGTTCTTGAAACGACTTGAAGTCTAAACTGAACTCCAGAACTTTAATAAATGCGATCAACACAGTTGCTTTAGTGCATTATAGTGCTGAAATAGTTAATTAGACGTAAGATGAATAAGATGCATTAGACAGAAAGACGAGACTCATAACGCAGAGTGCTTCATTCTAAGGTAAATATTGATCGTTTATACACGAGGAAGGACGCAGAAGGAAAGGGACTTATCAGCACTGCTGTCAGTGGGGATGAAGAGCAAAGATTAGTGAACTATCGCTTTATAAAAAATACTTCAAAAAGTAACTTCTTAAACATTGGGAGTGACTGGTACTGATCTTGAAAAGAACAATGTATACCAAAATAGATAAGCTTGTGAAAGAAAATGCAATAGCATGGGCAATTTCAGAGAATACCAAAGAAGTGAAGAAAGATGATCCGTGGTTGGAGTGGTTCCGGAGTGGAGATTTGAAAAGAGAAACGGAAAGTTTATTGGTTGCTGCTCAAGACCGAGCACTGAATACTAACGCAGTATAGAAGGAGCATTTTTATCATACGTCTCCAACAAATGAATACTGCTTGTGTAACGAGCGTGTGGAAAATATTGATCAAATTGTGTCAGGTTGTAAAATGTTGGCTCAAAAAGAATAAGCAGAATAACAGGATAAGACTAGTAAGCTGTTCATAACTATTTATTGCAATCGGCTTGAAAACTTCCTGCTGTAAAGCTCTCTAGAATATATATATATATATATATATATATATATATATATATATATATGGAGAGAGAGAGAGAGAGAGAGAGAGAGAGAGAGAGTCTAGAAAGCTTTACAGCTTTAAATGTTAAGAATATGTTTTTTCTTTAAAGTTTATAAGATTTCAGTAAATCATTTCCCAATGTCTCTTAATGTAATTCATGTAATTTTCTTCACGGTTTTTCTCATGAGTTATACATACTTTTTTATTATGGTACGATGTGCGATTTTTTTTTGTTGGGATCATCAGTCGTTTACCATGTAACCGTTGTGGGTATTTAAAACAAAACAGTTATATATACATGGCTTCCTAACAGTGTTGATCAACCCCTCTTCAGCTGTAATTTTGATGTATAGCTTATGCACATATAGTTTATTATTTTAAATAAGGTATTATCATAATGTATTGTATATGGATGCTATTTATATTACACATCATTTATCATTTTTGGAAACACGGGGCTTACTTACGAAGATTACCCCCAAAAACGTATTTGATGATGTGGGATCAATTAGCATATATATATATATATATATATATATATATATATATATATTACTTTTCGTGACTTCATTTTCACGAGGGACTTACATTGATACAGGTCTCCCCGATTACCTGAAATGCGGAAAGCGAAGAAGCTATCATTCAATTTAGGAAAAAACTTGTTAGTCTTCTCAGACCTACCCAAAAAAGTAAACTCCATCTGCCTGCCTCGATATCATAAGTTAGAGGTTTGTCGTCTGCTTTGACTGACATGAAAATCGTCAGCTGTTATAAATTTACTACTAACCCTTGTCGGCTCTCAGATCCACGGGGATATGTTTCTATCTCTTGGTGTTGTCCTTAACATTGCTCTTTCTATAGCTCTCGGTGTGATTCCGTTAGTCTTCAACTCGTTTTGTTAACTTTCACATTCGTATTTCCTATATATTTATGTACATATATGCTCGCACGTGCACGCACACACTCACATATATATATATATATATACATACATACATACACATATATATATACATACATATATATATGTATGTATGTATATATATGTATGTATGTATATATGAATATATATATATGCATGTGTATGTGTGTGTATGTGTGTGCGTGTGTGTGTGATCCCAACAAGAGAAAATTTACACGTAGTATCATAATAACAAAGTATACGTAGAGCATTTTTAAAAATACGGAGGAAAACTATATAAATTACATTAAAAGATATTGGGAAATAAGTGACAGGAATGACACAAAATAATTCTTGAAAAAGTTTTTCAATGTGTTTACTGTTTAAAACTGTATAGCTTTCTAGACTATACACACACACACACACACACACACACACATATATATATATATATATATATATATATATATAAGAGCGAGAGAAAATGAGATAGAGAGAGGGGTATGTACAAATACACAAAAGGACCTTGACAGTACGTTCAAAACGTAAAATATACAGGTGTGGTTAGGCAATCAATTGAAGCTCTCACGTGACCAAAACTAAAAAGTCTGAATTTTCACAAAATAACATGGAGGCACAAACAGAGACCAATTTAACATGCATTTACATTGCAAACTGAACCCCACCACTAGTCAACTATTTGGAGGGGATTTAGAAAATTTAAAAAGATTGTCGACATATATATATATATATATATATATATATATATATATATATATATATATATATATATTATTATTATTATTATTATTATTATTATTATTATTATTATTATTATTATTCATATATATAAATATCAAAGATTATTACTGCTAGTTGCTTTTATATTTCAGTGTTTGTGCGTTATGATGACGTAATCCATGAGGCAACAACCAAATGAAAATGATTTATCAAACTTTTCCCTTATATATATGAGAGAGAGAGAGAGAGAGAGAGAGAGAGAGAGAGAGAGAGAGAGAGAGAGAGAGAGAGAGAGAGAGAGAGGAGACACACAGACGGACGGACGGACAAAATGAGTGGTACATGTCATCAAGAAGAGAAACTGTCAGAAGGAAATGGCTGTCCCGAAACAGATTGTGTGGTATTTGCTTCGCCCTTGTTCGTCTTGGCTTTGCTAAGGACGGAATTAAGCTGTTTAAAAATAGCGTTCTATCTCCGTCTAAGAGTGACGCCTCCCCAGCTGGCCTGCTGAATGAAAACTGGCCGACGTTCAGTGCACAACTGACACTGTCTGATGACCTCTCGTACGAGCAAGGTTACTCAGTATTGGCCGGGTATGGAAAAAAAAAATAACTGACTGAGAAATTATCAATAATCTTCGTTACCCAATTTTATTTTTTGTTCTCATCTGTAGTGGACTTATCATTTATCTTTTTTTAACTTTTGGAAAAAAAATATTAGAGAGGGAGCACTTGCTTTCGATTAAAGTTGGATAAAATGTTGGGGTATATTGAATATTATTTAATGAAGAGAATATACAATTATCCCCGGAAATCCCTAAATAGAGCGTTCCTATGAGACTTTTCGTAAGCCAAAATGGTTTGGAGCGAAGAAGTAATCACCATTAGTTTATAAGGGAAAATTCCAGGGCGTTCCTAGACACAAGAAAAACTTGCTCGAGATTTTTGCTTCGATTGACTGCGTTTTAATGATTGCAGAGAAGTACGACTTTATTTTTTTAAAAAGTCACGTAGTTGTAAGGCAGATTTGCAGGATGTTTACAGAGAACTATACAGCGAGGCTGAACAGTCAAGCACTTCAAGCCTTCCATATCAGTTTCAAAAGAATACGAGCTTTGACCTTCGACATTGAAGCAGACAGACAGAGAACGCTTTTTTTCAATTTGAGAACATTTAAAATATCATTTATAAATTGATGTTAATTGCTTCTTTGCTAGTTGCCTTTTCAAATAGCTGGAGTTATTTGTAATAAAGTATATCTCTCGTAAGAACAAACTGGTGTAAAGTTAACTTTTGACGAGCTGTGGATACCTGTATAAGTCAATTGTAGCTGAATAAAAAAACATTCAATTCATTTATTTTAGAAGATTTTTCCAACGTCTATCCAGGTTAATATAGTTACACCTTTTCGAGCCCCGGTAAATGTAGGATTTCGAATGCTGATTTTCAAAGCACCTGAGCCTTCTCCGCTTGGAAACTTGGTTCATTATCAGCTAGACCAGCGGTCCCCAATCGGGGGTAGAGGAATTTGCGTATCAATAAAAATAAAAGCTGTAGTGAATGTATCTGGTTTTAAGGTAATGGGGATGTGTAATCCAAGAATTTGTATTACTGTGCAACCAGAAGACTGAATTTCCCCTAGCAGTGGTGTTCATTAAAGTTATCTAAAATCCAATTACAGTGAGAGCTTTTTGTCGTTGTATCTAATTAGTTTTATTAACTTCAATAACATTTCTAATTTTCGTAAGCGACAGCGACGTTCACTTCTCAGGATTGGTTTTGAGTTAATTCTATTTTGATACAACAAGTTGCGACTGCCGAGGACTTTTGGCAAAATAGTGACATGTGTCGATGGAGTCGTCTGGAATTTGAAACCTATTAATTTTATTGTAGTAATATGTGTGTTATTAATCAGGAAAAAAAAAGATTGCAGAAAAGTATCAACAAAAATCATGTCTGCAGACAGTGTAGATTTGAAAATAATCGTTGTTGAAAATCTGTTTACACTCGCGAATCGCCAACTTACTTAAATTGAAGGTCAGGGGGTGGGGACTAGTAATCTTATGGCCCAAAGTGGGGAATTACCTTGAAAAGGT
The DNA here is from genome assembly GCA_963457665.1 of Thysanoteuthis rhombus. Classification (NCBI taxonomy): domain Eukaryota; kingdom Metazoa; phylum Mollusca; class Cephalopoda; order Oegopsida; family Thysanoteuthidae; genus Thysanoteuthis; species Thysanoteuthis major. The sequence continues at coordinate 47,799,827 of OY735214.1, forward strand.
TGGGAACCACTGAGATAGACTAACTTGCTAACCACTACCCTTCAGCGAGACACTTATTTTAGTTATTTACTAAGTCTTTGCCTCAGTCTGGCACTGGACTTAAATAATAAGGCAGCCGGTAGTTATTTACTAAGCTTAGCTTACTTTTGTCACAAGGCCACGAGCATGGGTCACCCTGTGAGTATCAGCTGCTTGCTAAGCATTGTACCACAGCAAAGTGCCCAGGTACTTACTAAGCGTTGCTTAGTTTTTGGCACAAGGCCACAAGTATACAGCACTCAGTGAGAATCGAACTCATTACACAGAAGTGATGGTTGACTATAGACTAGCTCGCAAAGCATTACTCCCATAACGAGGTGTTCAGCGTAGCTTAGTCTGACACTACAACTAAACTACAACAGACAACTACAATATTAGGGCGTCCAGCAAGGATTGAACTTGCTACACAGTAGAAATAGTCGGGCGAGAAACCCGTTCTAGTTATCTATTAAGCGTAGCTTAGTCTGGCATTGGGCTACAGTAATTGAGCACTCACTAAGGATCGGACTTGGTACTCTAGCAATTGTTTGTCAGTCTAGTTTCCTAACCAATGCTGTCCCGTCAATATAACACAATTTGGTAACCCGTAAGGGGTAACAACCGGAACGGAAGAATTCTAACCTACTCCCAAATAAATAAGCAACTACACTAAACATGGTTACATGAGTAAAAGATCATAACTATGTCAATATTGAAAGGGGAACTGCTTCATTCAAATGATTGAATCGGGGAGATGACCCCGAGTCTTTTCCACGAAGAAAGATGATTTTGTGCATAATATGGCTATGGAATAACGAGGGAGAGGTTATTCTGTACATAGCAGATAGAGTATGTATTCTCAGTGGAAGACGTAAAAATCATAAGTTGTCCGAATTATAAACGTCAGATGAATATTGTAAACCTCATCAAATTTTGACAAGTTTTTCTTTTCTGTTGTTCGTTTGCTCTTAGTAGTAATAGAGGTAAGTTGTCCGAATTTCTGAGATGAATCATTGTCACTGTAATAAATTTTTGACTGTTTTTTATTTGATTTAATTTTTGTTGCTTTTTATTGCAACGCTCAGTCTGTTTTCACGTTCTGTTTTCAAGTAACGTGGGTTTTTTTTTAACATTCTGCTTCCAAATAAGCAGTTTGAATCGGAATGAATTAGTCTCAGATAAGATTTGAGAACTTACAAATTGGGCTTCAAGAACCAAACAGCAACGTCATAGAAATTATTTAGTCGTATAGCGATCTTTTTCCCTTATCTGATATAGTCAACGACGAATTTACAACATTGTCGTAATGAGTTTTTTTGATTAGTTTTTCTTCCCTCGTATTGTTCTTTTCGCTTGCTCCCACCAAGTAGTATTAGACGTAATGGTCTCAAGTTTTACCTAATCACTTCACCAAGCATTGTCATAAGAATTCGTTCTTGATTGGTCTTTCTTTCATTGACTGGATTTGAAAATCGCTCTGGGGTGAGTTTTCGTGGCCGAATCGGTTAGGTGCAGTCAATGTCAAACAGACTTTCTAAGAATGCAAGATGTCACGCGAATGGACCAGCAGAAATCGAACGAACTAGGCTACGAAACTGTATCTCATCCAGCTTACTCAACAGAGTTCTCTCCGACGGACAACCATTTTTTTCAAGAATTCCGACTACTTCTGGCAATGGAAAGTCTTCAACGGCCAAGCAGCATCTCAGAAAATGTTTTCTGAGAATTCATTGGTTCCAGGACCCCAGAATTTTATGCTTCCTGAATAAATGGACTTGTTTTTAGTTGAAAAATGTATTCATTCTGAATGTTTTTATTTCGATTTTTAAAATTTATTTAAAGCTGAGATATATTGGCTTTAAAGTTGATGGTGAAAAATGCAATTATTTTTGCACCAACCAAATAGTTTGTCATACTTGTTCGGTTAGACGTAAGTTACGATAAAACCAGGTCTGGTTAGTCACTCAGTAGAAACAAATGTCTTTTGTCAGCATGCTGTGTTGGGGTTGGTCAATTAAATAGGTTGAAAAAGAGGTGATCAATGAATAAATTACTTTTCTCACCTTTTGCTGGGGTTGATATCACTTCAAAAAGTTCGGAAATGCAGCTGAACACAAACTAAGGGATCAATTTAGAATAAACCTACATTGTGAATAGAACACACCCTCCCCACTAAAACCTATTCGTTGAGAATTTTTCGTAAAAGTGTCGAGAAGCGAACTTTCGAGAAGTGATGAATACCTGACTCTCACTACAAATACTGGAAAAAGCAGTTGACTCAACCCTATCTAGGTTGATAACAGTTTTTTGCGGCTACTGACTGGGACAGTATGGTAGTTATGGTAGAGTGGTTTGCTTATGTGGCATACCAGCAACGAGACCTTTTGCCAAGATATTACACGATAGAAAGGGGTGAATTCATGTCTTTTCCAAGAGCAATTGATTCGATATTAGTATGAACAGTCTGAGTCGGAATTTAAATTTTGTTTGTTGAACCGATAACCATTACGTTAGCCCACATCTCCTGGCACAATACCAATAAAAAATATACGCCTCCTCCTCTAACAAAGAGAAACACACATACGCACCCACACATACACACATATAGGGAAACTGGGGCACACAGAATCACAGGGAACGATAGATCATGATGAGTGTTTACAAAAGTCAACACATATGCCATCTTATTTTTGAAAGACCTGCCTGTTTGAGCATTGCTGGGCAGTGTGCAAGCTAAGAGTCCTAATTTTAAGCTAAAAGTGATATTCGGAGGCGCTTTAATTTTCATTTCAGAGCCAAAGCTATTCAGGATTTTCTAATTTTGTTATATGATGTGAGATTAAGATTATATTAGCATTATTTCCACTGAGCCTCAAACTTAGAACCATGCAACGTGCACAGGAGAGAATCACTTGGAGAGATCACAAGTCAGCACAATATTCATATACCAGGGAAAAACAGGACTTGGAGACATCATAGAATCCATTAGGAAATTCAAATGACAATCGTCTGGTCATGTTGCAAGAAAGGCAAACAACTGCTAGACATCAGGATTAACAACATGGATCTCCAGAGATCACATGCGAAACTGAGGCCGACAGAATATTGAATGGTGAGACGAATTAGACAATGCTGGGGAAGGTCTATGTCTAACAACAGTCGATAAAAGAATGATGATGATGATGATGATGATGATGATGATGAAGGTTATCTTTCTCCATGGTAAGCGTGAGGAATAGTGATTCGGACACATTGGATCACTTTTAACAAAAAATGATCCTGTTAATTCTTTTCATGTACTTGGATGAGAGCTCACTAAGGATCGAACTTGGTACTCTAGCAATTGTTAGTCAGTCTAGTTTCCTATCGAATGCTGTCCCGAAAATTTTATATATATATAAGAGAGAGAGAGAGGGAGAGAGAGAGAGAGAGAGAGAGAGAGAGAGAGGGAGGGTGAGATAAGTATAGACATTTATGTATATTCTCAAGAAGGCAACATTTCAATTTTTACTTTTGTATCATTCTTTTTGCTTTATTTTAATCGCTTTTGAGACTTAGTGAATGTGATTTTTTGCTAAAAAGTTCCTTTGGTGTGTATAACTTTTGCTAATGGATGTTTGAGAGATTTTGTATGATCACCTTTTGTAACATAGGCTACGATTAAGCAATACTACCATGAAACGTCTGGTTGCTTTCTCTCCGAGACTTTTTTGAATCGTCCAATCTTGGGTTGATCCACTGTTTGCCAGGGTATGATTCACTGTGCACTTATTGCTAGGGAACAGTGGATCAGAAATAAATTTTTGAAAAATCATACAAATGCCTGTCAGCAGCTATCTGAGTGAGATATTATCTTTATTTAACCCATTTCACAGCAAACAGAGTGGATCTTTCTCGATTTTTACCTAAATATATTAATAAAATTAGATTACACATACAAGTATTATTTTCTGATCTGCTGATGCCTGGTTTCCACTATATATTACATGGTCTTCTTCAATTGTCCATGAAGATACAAAAAAGCTTAGCATAAGGCCGAATGCAAAAATAAAAGGCAAGAAGATTGTTTTACGCCAATCTGCTACCTGTCTGCCTGCCTTGATATTTAGCATAACGAAATCCTAGGTTCAAACACCAACCAGTGGTGCCAGTAAGAAACGCGAAACTGTTTCAGCTATAAAACTCAACTAGTCCAATAAGCGCGGAGAGACTTTTCTGACAATGACTAAATTATAAATTTTCCATGTATTCTTTTATTTCTATTGTTTGCGAAATGCATTATCGAGTAAAAATACATAATTTAAAAAATAATTAATCGTATCATACATATCACTACATACATATGAATATATCAAGAGAGATGCAGTTATGGATAGAGATATAAATAATGTTAATCAATGTTGCTAAGATAGCTGCATTTGACATCTTTCAATTTGCAATTATATATTCTAGGGAAACGCCGTTCCAAATTTTCATATAAAATAATTTTCCGTGTGTCGTACGAAACAACAGCTTTGAAATATTTCAGTTACTTCTCTTCAGGGTTGCCAATTTAGATATTTTATATTAGATATTTTATATCTAAATTTAGACAATTCCAAAGAGTAGAACGCTGGGGGCATAAGTTTTATAAACTATGAAGAAAAGTTTATCATCTCTGACGTTGTATCTATTTTTATTTGATTTCTCGAGTACCGCTGAGCAAAACAGCTTCAGACTCTACCCTGGGCTGCCTTGTGTGCAGATATCAACTTCGTAAAATGGTCAGTTGTCGAGTAATGACCGTGCATACATACACACAAAAGTGCATATATATATATATATATATATATATATATATATATATATATATATATATATATATATATATATATATAAGAGAGAGAGAAGAGATATGGAGAGGGTGAGATAAGTATAGACATATATGTATATTCTCAAGAAATTGGTTGAATATCCAGTGAGGCTGATCTTAGCGGCAATGGCCCGTGAACAAGTTTACTAACTACTGTTAAACACACACGCACGCGCGCGCGCGCACACACACACATACACATATAGGTGCAAAAAACACATGATCCTACATGTGTACATAAGTCTGTATCTGAAACGAAATGCATACATACTTTCGTATTTACATACACACACACACACGCACACACACAAGCGCACTCACACACAAGCATATACAAACGCACACACATTCACACATGTATTAGAAATTCATGGACTTATTTTCATAAGTTCTATGAGATGATTTTTTAGAGGAAAAAAATTCAGAAAACGTTCAAGAAGAAGCCTCAAATGGTTGGTAAGAGATATTTTTATCAGTAAAAAAAAACTTTCAGCATATGAGTTCATTGTTACTGACAGAGTACAGCAAAATCACAACTTTTCATTACGTATATAAGAATATATATATATATATATATATATATATATATATATATATATATATATGCAGTAATACCTTGATTGCTGCGATTCATTCGTTGCTATTGAATACGTTTTTCTCAACTTATACTTAGTCAGATTTATTCACTATTATTATACTGCAATACTTCCTCCACACTAATCGAAACTAGCCTTAATCAAAACTGCTCTCTCTCTCTATATATATATATATATACACACACACACACACACACATATATATATATATATATTACTATCAAGAAATAGGTACGTAATCCAACAGAAATAATTATAGATTCGAGATTATCTCCCACTATTACGCTGTGGATGTATCATTTGGCCTAAACAATATAAATAGAATAAACAGTTGATGAAAATTTCCTGTAGTAACCCATTCTCTTTGAATATTCATTTTGCTTACGCTGTCTAGGACCAAATGATATGTTCACTGTGTAATGACAGGAGATCAATTCAAATAAAGTTTCAAAATAATATAACGCAATATATATATATATATATATATATATATATATATATATATATATATATATATATATATATATATATATAAATATGATGTGAATCTGCTACATAAACAAGTTTATGTTTCTGCCCTCTCTGGGCCCCATCAGGCGAATGATTGTCTGTGTTTTACATATATATATATATATATATATATATATATATATATATATATATATATATATATATATATATATATGCTCAGTATATGTGGTACAAATCAGGTTAGCAGTATAACATAATATGATAATATATCAATAATATAAAGCCACTTCTGAAATGTATTGGATTTATTTCATTGAGTGCTCGATACGTACAACATTTTACTCATGGAATTGAGTTGTTTTAGAGTAGAGCTGGAAATAAATAGTAGGTTGTGGATTCGCCTATATATATATATATATATATATATATATATATATATATATATATATATATATATGTGTGTGTGTGTGTGTGTGTGTATCTGTGTGTGTGTGTGTGTGTGTACACCCGGTATCTAAAGAAAGACGCAAACTATGTTGACCGCTATTCTTTTCCATGTTTGAAAAAACAATGAAGGAAGAAATTAACTTACGGCCTGTGTCGTCCGAGTCACTATCATCGCTAATCCAAGACAGACGAAAGAGAGCCGAAGACATTGGAATGTGTTCTTTTAGCCCGGTACTACCTTCATCGTCCTCGGCAAGGGTTTCATCGATCACATCTATGTCTTTGGTAGCCGGGGCCGCAGCTAAAGATCCCGATCTGTTGCCCAAGTCCATCTTGCTGGGACGGAAAGTCGACCGGTGGCCCGAAGTGTGCCTATTGGGGGGTTTTGTCTGCGCGTTGGCTGGTGCCGTCATGAGAGGTACGGTGCGGGTATGAACTGGTCATCGCCGGTGAAGAAAGGAAGGAAGTTTTGGCGGCTGGTTTAAGAGAGGGAAAGCGGGGTGGGAAATCGGGGAAAGGAAGTGGTGGTGGGTGCAGGAAAGGGCGACACTAAAGTGAGTAGCGGCAAAGGTAGGAGTTGAGATAATCGTTTGAGAAGAAGACAAGAAGTACACAAAGGAAAGGTAAAGAAAGAAAGAGAGAAAGAAAGGGAGGAGAGAGATAGAAAGAGATAGAGAACGGGAAAGGAAGAGAGAGGGGGAGAGAGAAGGGGGGAAAAAGATTGCCATAGGAAGAAAATGAATGAATAAGCAAAAAGGAAGACAAAAAGAAAGGATTACAGAGTAAGAAAGGGAGAAGGAGAAAGAGAGAGAGCAAGGAACGGAAAGAAAGAGGCGAAAAAGAAAATAACATTATAAAAAGAAGAGAGAAAAAAAGCAAAAAGAAAAAAAAAAAGAGAAAAGGAAAGAAAAAAAAAAAAGAAAAGGAAAGAAAATGAAATAACGGAGAAATGGCCAGTAAGATTAGCTTGCTAGCATTGCTCTATGAAGGCGCCCGTTGATATTTTGTCATCACTTTATCCGGCACAAGGCCGCTATAGTGAGTCATTTTGTGGGGATAGAAATCTCTCTCTATAATTCTCAGGATTTCTGACAAGACAGACGCTGGTGCAACGCCAGGGACATTGCAGTGTGTAGTCTGGACCAGTGGGATCGCGGTTCGCCCTGTGACCGAGCAAAGAGATCTTATCCTCGCAACTTTTGTTGCGAGGAGTAGAGATAATTTTCGAGGAAGTCCCTGACCCACACATTCGTGTGTGAGGTTCCCCCTCGTTAAACCGACCTTGTGTCACATCCTGTTCTCATGGCGGGGTCGGGGTCGGTTAAATAAGACCTTACTAATTATCGTTCTACGAGAGGTGCCCTCAAAAGGAGAGCAACGAAGGTGTCGAAAGAAAGATGAATGTTAACAGGAGTAAGAGGAGGCGTTAGAAAAAGAAAGAAATAAAGAAAGGGATAGGGAAAATAACAAAAAACAGAGGGACAGACCGACAGTGATAAAGAAAGATTTTTTTTTAAAAAAGGAAAGAAAGAAAGAAAGAAAGAAGAGAGAGAGAGAGAGAAAGAGAGAGAGAGAGGGAGAGAGAGAGAGAGTAAGAAAGAGAGTGCGAAAGGAGAAGGGGAAAGAGAAGAAGCGGGTGAGACAAAGGGAGAACTGAATTAAATTGTGGAATAGAATAGAAATGGACGAGCGCACTCAAGCCATTTCGACAATTAAGGCGACAGGTAGGTAGATGGGAAGTGGCTTTGACGGGAAAGGTGTGCTACGTTGATAATAAGCAGTTGGCAAAGAATTGTCAATATTGAATTAAAGAGAAAGAGTAGAGAGGCTTGAAAGACGAGGAGGAAGACATTTGAAAGAAAGAGAAAGATATATATATATATATATATATATATATATATATATATATATAGAGAGAGAGAGAGAGAGAGAGAGAGGGTAAACAGATAGAGGGGAGAAAGAGAAAGAGAGAGAGAGAGTGAGTGATGGGGGACAGGAGAGAAAACAGGTCAGCATGAGAGAGAACATGCAGAAAGAGAGAGAGGTTGTCAGACAGAGATGGGAAGATTGAGAGAAGGGCATAAAGAGAATAAAGCAGAGAAAGAGAAAGAGAGAGAGAGAGAGAGAGAGGGGGGAAGTGAGAGAGAGGGGGAAGTGAGAGAGAGAGAGAAAGGGTTGAGAGAAATAAGTGAGTATGAGAAAAATAATGCACCCACATAAAGAGAGAGAGTGGGGATAGAGAGAAAGAGGTCTATACGTGAGAGGAAGAGATATAAGAGAAGGTGAAGCAGACAGAAAAAGAAAAGAGAAAGAGGGAGAGAGAGAAAGAGAGAGAGAGAAAGAGAGAGAGAGAGAGAGATTCACACAAGGAAAATCGGGTATTCAGTAAATAGGGGAAAGAGATAGTGGTTGACAGACAGACAGATAGACAGACAGACAGAGGAATGCCTGAGATAAAGGGACGTATCCAAACGAGAAATTGAACGCTAGAAGTAATACGGTGAATTGAAAAATAAAAGATAAGGTAAGAACGATAAAAAGTGAATACAAGAGAGAGAAGAAGACAGAGAGACAGAGGGAGACAAAGAGATAGAGGGTAAAGAGAGAGAATTTGAAAGAAGGAGCAACTGGACATTTAAGTGAAGGAGAGAGAAGAAAGAAAGCTAAAGACAGACATTTAGAAAATTAGGGAGAGAGGGAAAGAGAGGAAGATACCAAGAAAAAAAACAAAAGAAAAATGAAGAAAGAAAAGAAAAATAAAAACAGAAAAGTAAGAAAAAAGAGAGGGGGAGGGGTCGGATTTTAAAAGGAAGTAGAGAAATAAATTAGAGAGAGAGAGAGAGAGGAAGAGACAGACAGAGACAGACGCGAGAAGTAGTAAAGACGGATAATGAAGACCATGCTGAAATATCTAATAGTAGTTGGTGCTTAGTTGTCACGCCTCTATTTTAAGTATTATATTAGGTTGATGCGAGAGTCCCCAGCGCCGTCTACCGTACAATGTTAGAAAAATCTTAGGAGTGTCTCTGAAGTAACTGATTGACTCTTTATTGCCCATGCAATCAGTCAGTTATAATGCATTATTTACAAGCATCGGGAAGAACTCAGAAGTTAGAAATATTGGCTCCACAAGAACTTCCAAAAACGAACATCGTCCAGCATTTGAACATTTTAGTCAAACTCCAGTCCAAGTTGTGACTGATCTTGTTTACCTCCGTAACAATAAGAATAATCAACTCCATATTCATGTATAAGTTTTTATCTTTATTTTTTCATATTTCTGTTTGTGTGTGTTGGAATAATCTGCTTGGTTGATTTACCTTCCTATTATGACATAACAATACAAATTATATCATAGAAACTCTTGAGACTTTATGTCTGATCATGCATTAAAACAGCTTCTGATGAATTGGGATTTTGAAAAAAAAATCAAACCTAAAGTTAGGATATTTGTTTCATTGAAAATAAATTACCTAATAAAACAGCTTTAAGCTCCTTAGTGCTCATCCATACATAATTAACCCCGTCATTTTAGACGGATATATATATATATATATATATATATATATATATATATACACACACACACAACGAAACAGCTGTCTGTGGATGGTGCAATAATCAATTATCTTATATACATATATATATATATATACACACACACACACACACACACACATATATATACATATATATATATATATATATATATATATATATATACACACATATATGTATATATGCACACACGCATATACATATATAAAAAACACAAATAAAAAAATAATTGATAATTGTGCCATCCGCAGACAGTGTGGCTATAGACTATCTAATATCCACCCAGTACCACGAGGTAGGACTGAAACCTTTGCTTCACACCCAGAAGCTGACATTTTACCTCAGTCCTACGCTGATCTAGACAGTCAGTAGAACCGAATTTAAGCGATATATTTACTTTTCACACAATTCCCCATCCACCAGAGTATTCCATTCCAGAGTTGGAAGAGCATTGCTATATAACATATAATGAACAAGTTTCCCTACTTAAAGAGTGCTCAACCCTGAAGAAGAGAGCGTTAATTATAATAATGATTAATAATTGTGTCATCCATAGACAGCTATATACATCATGTTCCTATTGTAATTTTTGATCATGGCCAATTAATTTTATATACATTACAAAGGTCATTTCTCTTCTTGCTTCACACTCGTATAGAATAGGCATTTGGTACGTTTGAATGACATACTAGAAGAGAGAAGATCTTCTGGGTAAAGAGGTAGACTAGAAATTTTACTACTTGACAACACCAGTTCCCAAGTTGCCAATTCGAAGTTGCAAAAAATGATGAAGTCGGAATGGGGAAGTTTTTCCATATGCAGCATATTCTTCAGACCTGTTACTTGAAGATTATCACTTGTTCATTTGTATGCAACACTCGGTGAACGGTGAGCAGATCTGTCGAGTTTGAGATCATGAAAGTTTCTTCGGAGGATCCATCGAATTACAAACAAAATCGTTCTTTCATGATGGTGCATACAATATGAACCGAAGGGTGTCGTAAGGTCAAAGAAAGTCATGGAAAATACCTCTATGACTTGATAATGATCTAATGAATACTGGAAACCTTTAATAATGCTATGAATTTATCTGAATAAAAGATCGTGTAAAAAAAAATGAAAACTCTTCCATCAATCGAATATTCTGCTCAACATGAAACTGACGACTTTGAAACATTTTTTTCGTTTCATCATCTTTTTCGTAACCGACAACTTTTTTAAATTGACATTTTATGGATGGAGAAACCACAAGACAGCACAGTACACCCGGGAGAAAACAGGAGTCAGGGACACCATAGAATCCATTAAAAAACTCGAATAGCACTGGGCTGGCCATGTTGCAAGAATGGCAGTCAAGTGATGGGCATCGCGACTCAGTACATGGATCCCCAGTGATCACATGCGCAACCGAGGCCGGCAGAGTATTAGATGGAGGGGCGAGCCAGACAAATCCAGAAAGTACTGGCTCCCCTGGTGTGGTGAATCCAGGGGAAGGTCTATGTCCAACGATAGACGTTAAAAAATTGATGATGATGATGATGATGATGATGATGATATTTAATTACTTGTATGTGGTCAAGCTGAACTACAACGGAACTGAAGCTGCGAGAGATAAAAGTTCTGCGTTTGAGTACAATGCTATTAGCAATTGAATCATAAGATTATGAAAGATTTGGAAGAGGGTTCTTTGTTTAGAAAAACCAGAAGAGAGGTCGGCCAAAAAACCATGTAACCACGATGACTATTAGAAGGCTCTGATAGAAAATAAGGTAGAAGCCTCAGGCAGACCATACGAAGCAAGCAACGGACTCTGTAAATGTCTTTCATTTGAATTGAATGTAAAAAAAAAACACAGATTTGGAGAGGCCTTTGTTAATTATTTTGTGGAATCGATCAGTTTCCTGTTGTATGGTTCGTTGTTTAGTCCATATTCTTCTGTCATTTTTGTATCAGGTAGAGTAACTAAAAGATCTGCACAATCGGTGGATGCAGATAAGAAGACAAAATATCAACTGACGGTTATGGTCAGTATTGGGTGCAACAGAAGTGATTTGATATCTGGGTTAGCGCAAGGAAGTGAGGGCGTTCAGGTACGAAGGGACACAAAATTCCCTCTGGCCTATAATACCCGTTAATCTATACCTATGCCCTATCCTAGGATGTAGCGCTACTACCACGGGGACTGAGAACCCTTGCTACGCTACTGTTTGATATATCATGACCTCCTTCGAAGGGAACAAACAATTAATGCGTATAAAATGTAGTCACGCTTCAAGGCTTAAATTTAATACTAAAACAATAAATACTCTGATGAATAAAAGTTACAAGATAGATTGATAGATAGATAGATAGAAAGAAAGAAAGATAAATAGATAGAAAGAAAGAAAGAAAGAAAGAAAGAAAGATTGATAAATAGATAGATATGAATCCGCATTTTTGTTATCAGTACAATTGCCCGATATCTTGATAGAAAACGTCTCATAGATTTTTACCCTAATCTTGGCAAATTTCTCTTCCGATATGTATCAGGTGAAACGTAGCATAACAGTTATCTGTACCGGCATACTGAGTTCGAATTTCAGCGAGGGACTGCTGATGTTTACTTAGTACTGGTACTCCTTGTGAAAAAGGTATGTACCCATATCCTAGCGCTTCTGGACAAAAAATTGTCCGATGGAGAAGAGAGTGAAGGAGTAAGCATTTGAGCAAATTTTCATCCCATGACTACAGTCCTGGCAGTAATAGCTATAAAGAGTCGTTCCCCCTTTGTCAATTGTTACAGAAACACACACACACACACACACACACACACACATATATATATATATATATATATATATATATATATATATATATATAGTAGAATGTGGATTCGCTACAAACTAGCTCATGTTTCTGCCCTCTTCGGGCGTCATCATTACATTTCAGAAGCGACTTTATATTATTGATATATTATTATATTATGTTATACTGCTAGCCTAATTTGTACCACACACACACACACACACACACACACATATATATATATATATATATATATATATATATATATAGGGATTTCGTATCCGAACATCAAAAAAGAAAGGTCGTTCCTGGTCAGCGTCATTAAATAAAAAAGGACATTTCTGGTCACTGTCATAGTCGTCAACACATGAAAATAGAATAGCATTGGTGGCAAGATTGTAGTTGAAAATTGCAAAGTCAGAAAAACAAATGCTGCAGTGTTAAAAAGTCATAAGAAAAAATTGTATACTTTGAACATTTCATTCATGGTTGTCAGAACAATATGAAAAAATTAATGCACGTGGTAGAAGAACAAGAAAAAGCAGTACATGACAGTACATGCTAGTTCTTGAACTGCCATGTTGACAACACTGTGCAGGCATCTATCACTCTCTCTCTTTCTGCCTTTTTCACTCCCTCTCTCTCTCTCGCCCTTGCAATTTCATGTTTTTTTCCCGTGAAGAAAATGATAAACGCTGAAATTCAGATTTTTGGATAACTTCGAAAAAAATATCCAGGAAGATTTCAAGAGATGAATGGAGGACATGTCCCGGAAAATACGGACGTATAACAACCCTATGCATACGTAAGTATACATCATCAGCTTCATTCAAGATATGCGGAGAGTGATATCCTGACTGCGGTACGTAAAATCGTAGCAGTCTATAAAAAGTCTTGTAAACGAGCTACTTACCATCACGCACGGCTTGTTTTTGTCTCCGATTGGCATTTTTCTCTTGCGATGGATTTGGTGAAACATGTTTTCCTTCCAGCATTCGCACTTTGTACATCACGCTATTTCTATTGATCGGAGCTTCATCTAAATGGTTAAAGGAAAACAGAAACTTGGACTCTTCATAATAAAACGCAAATGCACTGTTATTCTGACCACCATCACCACCAGGAACGTGGCTGTAACGCCGTACACGGCACGCATTAAGGTGATGGTTCAAGGAGCAGCAAGGACAAAAGAGAGTCCTTCGGGCGTGGATCTTTCGGCACACACCCCCACTGACTTACCACAATGGCTACTTGGTCGCTTCATACGCGCCTCGGTGGTCAAAGCTACGTATGCATGGCCTGTTTAGGTCAGGTGACCAGTTTACATGGTTTTCTTTCAGTCGATCATGTGTGTCACCGATTTGTCATTTGAACACAGCATTTACAACTGCCAATGCTGAGTATAATACACTATTCAAGTGTCTATTTCATTAAGATAGAATATTGTTATAAAAGATAAGTCTTTTTCACCATTTGATATGTTCCATATCAGCAACTAAGAGTTGCTTTCAGCCGTTCCCAGTGGGAAGTCTCAATCCTTGGTCCGGCCATTTGTGACAAAGAATCTACGCTTCACAGTCTAATTGCAGGGGATCCGTTCCCCCAGGCAGCACCTCCCCATTGTACTGAGGAGTAGCGTCAGGGTTGATTCCTGATACCAGAAGCGTGCCGAAAATGCAAGACCGAGAGAGCTAGACAATTTTTAGCCTCCTGATGTGGTGCACGGGGTTTCCACAATAAAGAGGGGCCACACGTCACACCGAAACCACGTGGGAGGACGGGGTAAATATCTGGTTTTCATCACGCGCGGATTTCGAATACATGTGTTACCTATACATTGGTTGATTCCCAATATTTTTGCTAAAACATTTTTTGATTCGATGTATCCACTTATACATACAGTAGTCGTGAACAAATACGTGAACATCGAAGTGATGTTCAATAAAATAAAATAAAAAATTTAAATAAAAAAAAAGAACTGCATTCAACGGGTGCCGGAAGTGATTTGGGACAGGGGGCAATTTTACAGAAGAGGCTATCTTTGTCAGAGCAGCGAGTGGCTCCCAATTTGTAGTCTGCGGACCCCAACGGATTCACAAGGGTGTTACAATCATAAGTATGTTTCAAGTCGAAAACTGGAAATCATTGCTATGTTTTAGTTGATTTGAGAAGAATATACTGCACTTTGATCTTGAACTAAAGGTTGCAAAAGACTGGACCATGAAAACAGAATAGTGCTTGAAACTGAATTTTCAAAAAAGATGTGCAAATATTACAATGCGTTTTAAAAGAGTGCTGAAATAGCGCAGGGCATATGCTAAGATATAGAGATGGATAAAATGGGAAAGTATATCATAAATATCATAAAAGACTCAAAAACAAATTTGAAAAATAACGTTTACTTTTAGTAAACTTACTCATTATTTTTTTTTCTTCGGATCGGACAGATTTTTGGCTGTCGTGCATTTTCATCAGATAAATTGAAAAAAAAAAAGATTCAGTCAGAACTAACCGAAATATAGTTCATTTGGCAACACTAGTCTGTCTACAACGAAACAGGTGGCTTTTTTGATTAGATCAATTCAAGTACAGTTTTCGTATTTTATGGCTTCAGTTGAAGGTCAAGAGACAATGGTGACAGATTGTTTGTTTCATAACGTGAGAGAAAATGAATATGACGAAACATAGAAGCTTGCTACTTTTGTTTTCCTTTTGTCTTTTTAAAAAGGATTTTTACCAATAAAGTATACAGACACTAAATAATACAGAAAGGTTTTTATAGTGAACATTTTTTTTTGCAATTAGAAAAATTTGATTCATTTGGTGATCAGGTATAAATATTTATTTAAGTATGTCATTTTTTCACAGAGAGCACAGGGCTGCCCCCGCTGCCACCGTATCAAGAAGGCAGGGGTGCTGCTTCCCCTGCTCTTCCTGTGGTCCCAGCGTCCCTGGCGTTCGAAGCAAACCTGTTTATTCTTTCCAGGCGTACGTGGGTAATTGCAAATAAACATACCCATGAGTTGCAAGACAGGAACTCCGTAAATTCCAGTATGTCAAGATAACTCTACGATGCAGTGATTAAAGGGACGTAACTCTGGTATTATATAAGAGTTACCTCCCTTGTTTCGAAGCAACACGATTTTCATAACTGTCTATACTACTCGCGGTGTCTACGACTAAAACTGAAACAAATCTGTATTCAGCAAGCTTGTTTCTGCCTACTGTCCTCCAGCATGTGTTACGCTTTGTGCAGTCCAAAAATCTTGAGTGATATCACACGAAACAAGACGGCTGCTGTAGAATTAAACTCGACTCTAACTTCTATTCTGACTGAAGATGATTACCGCAACTTCCGTAATGTATGTATAATGAATGAAATAATTACTAGAAACTATTTTTTTCGTATAAATGTATTCATTTATTGGAATAAAATAGACCTATGAATATCTATATGATAAGTTTTCGTTAATATCTACGATTAGTCAATTTAGCGTTATTAGTAAAACAGCGTTCTGGCAATTAGTTTGTCATGAGTTCAAATGTTGTACTTGTCTTGTCCGTATCTATCCAATTATGACGTGTGTTACACTTCCTCTGGAGATGTTTATAAAAAGGAAATTGGAGAGTGAGTAGGTAAATATGTGTTGCCTACATAAAAAAAAGTTTTATGTAGTGAAGCAAACTCTATCTTGAATGGAGAGAAAATTTGCTTTGGAGGCCCAATTTTTCCACTAGCATTTATCTATATTCCCAATCTTTCAAATTAAACTAATTGTCGGGATTGAAAAGAAATATTTTGATTGCAGTTTTGGGTTCGATTTATATCATAATCATCGGATTTATTGGGCTTTTCTATTCTAATTTGGCCCTGTCTCATACTCACGGTCGGCTTTATATTGAAAAGGGTACGATGATTACTCTAATAAAAATTCGCAAGGTTTTACACTTGTTTCATTAACCGAGTTTGAAGGATACCTATTACACTAATGTATATCTTTTTCTGGTGCGGCACAGACGTGGATTTATAGTATCATTGCATATGATGAACCATAATGCAACTATCTGACACATTTGAAATACATTAGATTCAACCCAAACTCCAAGTCTGTCATTACATTTACAACGCGCACCTTTGAGTGACTTACTCCAAGTGAAAACCTCCTTAACCACCTTTGAACAGGAGTGCCATTAACTGCAGCTTAACTAAAGTCTGTACGCATTCTACGGGCTTCCTCTCATGTTCCAAGTTTTAATTCATACCGTAGACAAGCTCTCATAATCAACGTTTGAGCCGCCGAATTGTTTTCACTCATTACAGTCCCCGGTGGTCTATAGGTATTAAATGATACGTGTAGGCTTCGAGTTGCTGAGAATGCTTACAGACTGTTGCCATTCGAAGAGTTTATTTTTGTCCGAAACAGATACAAAAGAAAACATTGAAAATCTCATGGACTTTTTTGACAATCTTATACGTTCGGTGGATGATGTATCGTTTCAACAAAACAATTGCAACAATTACACACACGCATACATATATTTATGTATTTTTTCAATTCAACTTTCTACGTATCCTAGGATAAATAAATGTATACAAGGTCTGTTTGGAAGAGAACCAACCGCTTTGTATATCCTGAGAACCAGTTTCACTGCCCTGATGTGACTTCGCAACCAATCAGAGGGGACCTTATTGCACATTAGTGAACAGTCACTCTCCTGTAGGTTTACTCAGTTGGCAGTAAGATGCAATTAAAAGAGCTTGTATACTGTGTGAACGCTTATTTCAATCACATCAACTTCATGCATCATTCACAACTGTCCGAATTTAGCTTCCTGCATCTTCAGACTTTTTCTAGAGTTAAAATCGCGGTTGAAACAAAAATTAAAGACTATGGATAAGATTGGGGTAATGAAACTGCAGATGGCAATCCCGAAAGAGAACTTTAAAGAATGTTTTCAAAGAGTGGAAGGGACGCTGAGATAAGTGTGTAAGGTCCCTAGAGGAGTATTCTGGACAAGACTACGGCACCATCGCCCTATGCAGGCTATAAATGTAAATATGAAATGATTGAATATTTACCAAGCAGACCTTATGCACATGTACAAAATAGAATCATACCTTCTGTGTAGATCAAGTCAGAACTCTTGTCTTTCTGACTTATATCATCGTCTTCGTCTGTGGCCGGTGGTGATTTCATTATAAAATGGTCACCATCGTATTCCATAGACACAGAAGAAATATAAGAAAGTCTGTCATCGTCATCATGCACTGGACTATCCGAAGGATGAATGGAAAGCAGTTCTAGTTCAACAGTACATTCTGCTTTGATAAAGTTTATCGGCTTGTCAACTGACTCTACGTCTATAGAAGATTCTGTATTGTCGCGTTCAGATTCGACAACAACCCCTGGTACAGTAACGTTTTCTGGTTCTACAACGATGCTCGGTATGCTTGAGTACTCCTTTTTGGTAATAGGCTCTGGCTTGGCGTGTTCAAGCCGTTCAACTGATTCAGGTTTTATTATGGTTTCTCCTTCGGCACCGATCTTCAAACCCTCGGTGTAACCTGGTTCAGTATTAAGTCCCTGGTGGGTTTGTAGCTTCGACTTTGTTATTTCGTTTCTTGATTCAGGTTCTGACTTTACATCACACTCGTTGATTTCGACGGTCTTCTTGTGCTTTCTCGGTGGCTTGCTTATGCAATTTTTCTGATCAACTGGTTTCGAGAATTCCTCAGTTAACGTTTCGGGTTCGGGTTCATCCTCTGCAGATTGATGGACAATAGCCGTCGTCTCCACTTCAACTCTCGAAGACTTGGAACCAGCACCTTCCGGGGAAATTTTCGGTGCCTTATTTTTCAACTTTTTCTGATCGTCTGGTTTTATGAAATCCCTATGTTCTAATGTTTTATGTTTGGTTGCGTCTCCAACAGACTGATTGACGATGGCTGTCTGGGAATCAGAACTCTCCAGGCAATTTATCGGAGGTTGATTATGCTTTATTGCCGCCTCGTTTTTTTTACTCAAAATTTGATTGAGTTTCTCCAGGTCTGGTTTACCGGTCCTGGGTGGCGGTTTCGGCGGTATTTCGGACCAATCCACTTTGGGTGTGTTCGACTGATTGATTTCTGGGGTCTTGACACCGATGCGCGCCGATGACGGTATATTGGGCAGAGGGTTCAGCAAAGGAGACTCATCACTGCACAAAGGGTTTTGAATGCAGGGCGTGTCTGTAATAAGTCCTTTTTGACGCCGGTCTTCGTTGAAGGGACTGGATTTTTTGTAGCCATGAGTCGTTCCGGGAGAGCAGGAACCAATAGGATCAACACGACCATTTGAATACGGATAGTTCATTCCAGTTGGTTTGTTGGGGTTTGTATCGGGCCATAAATTACGATCTGTGGATTAAAAAGGCATGAATTTTAGCAACAACAACAACAACAACAACAACAACAATAATAATAATAATATAATAGTAGACAAAAAAAGGAAGGCCTGCCAAATAGTAGACGTGGCTGTACCTGCAGACCATAGAGTAAAAAAGAAGGAGAGTGAAAAACGGGAAAAATACCAGGACCTAGCAAGAAAATTAAGGAAGATGTTGAACATGAAAGTCAGGGTAGTGCCAGTCATAGTGGGCGCACTGGGAACTGTCCCAAAGACACTGAGGGTGAGACTGGAGGAGCTCAGGATAAAAGGAAGGATTGAGACTGTACAGACCACAGCACTGCTAGGAACTGCACGGATACTGAGGAAAGTGCTAGAAATATAAGGACTGCAACAGTAAATGTTAGCAGTGGCCTAACATAGGAAGGAAAATGAAAGCGGAGATGTGAACCACAGCACTGGCATGACAAGCGAGAGATAGAAGAGATATTGGCTGAAGATCTAAGGAGACTTATTGTCACTCAGCCTTCAGCAATGACCACCGGGCAACTGGTGTGAAACGGTAAACCACAGTATTACTGTGGTCTATGAGAAAGAGAAGAGGAGGGCTGAAGCCTTGAAGAGACTTGCTGTCACTCAAACTCCAGCGGTAACCACCAGGCAACGGGTGTGAGATTGCATAATAATAATAATAATAATAATAATAATGATAATAATAATAATGTGGGGTCTGCATTCCCACTCTCCCCGATAATAATGATCTGATTTCCATGAGTGTATGGTTGGGCATACATTCAAATTGTTTCTGACCAACAGCTGGCAAGCTTCGAGAGAGGGTTGCGAAATGGGCATTTTTGGAGCCAAATTCGTAAAATCTGTCCTTTTTCTTTCAACCATGATGGTTTCATAATTTTAGTTTGGCCTCTTGGTCTTTTCCTAACTTTTCCCCCTTGGATATCTCTGAAATATCAGGGTCTCTTTTTGGTTATTGGTAAATCATGAAAAATACAAATACAGAAAATCAGAGCTCATTCAGAATACTAAGAAATACTAAAATTAGCTTCAACTCAGTATTTTGAAAGCCTGTGACTGACCCACATTGAAAAAAATCTTTAATTGTATTTTGCGTCTTATCAGCACGAAGTCGGCAATACCAGTCTTTTTTTTTATTGACTTTGGAATACTGGTATCCCCTGCATTATGTAGATATGAGTCACGAGAAAATTGACCATTTTGCGAAATTCCGTAACGCGAAACCATAACAAAATAGAGGCGCGTTCCCAAGGAATTTTTTCGGCACCCAAAAGTAATTCAAGCACTTTGGCGAATTGAAATAAACATTTAAAAGCAAATACGATACAGTACATTGAATGATTTATGATATGAGGGGAGTTCTCGGGTTAAGAACGCCGCAGGTTACGTTACGGACAACTCGTACTCGTGTGAGTGTTGCCAAATTGGCCATTTTCCGGCTACGTCTGGGTAATTTTTCTATTCTGTAGCTATAAAAAAAAGAGATGCTTGACAACATTCAAAGCGTCTTCGTTAACGCTGTGTTGTATGAATTATTAATGTCTTTTGATTGTTGGTAGATTTGTCAATTTTTTTTCCACAATGCTCTTATTGTCGGCAAGTTTTCTTCTCTTTTGAAATGGAATAGGTTTTTGAATACATTCGTATGTCCAATTTCTTCAACTTTTCTCGGTAGATATATCTACTCTGTTGGCTTTCACCACCAAAGAATATCATTAGGCATTTATTCGATCGTCTTTTCTGTCTTCTTTTCTGTCCTTTATTTCCTGGTACTGATCTTATTTTCTTCCTACTTGCATTGCATATATTGGTTTTCTTCCCTTCTTTTTCTCTCTCCCTCTTTCTTTCTCTCCTCCTTTTTCCCTTCCTCTCTTTTCTCCTTCTTTCTCACTCTCCTCTGCTCCCCCACTTCTTTCTGATCCACAGCATGGATGGCGTGGATATGTTTCAATTTCCCATACATTTATGTATATATGTATCTATCTATCTTTCATCAAGTAATATCAATAAGCAAATGCAGTAACTTGGCTAAAAGGAGTAAGGCAATGGGTATGATTGGTTGGGGAAGATGACTTGGGAAGAAACTGTATTAACGATTGCAGCTGGAAAAAACTGAAAATCCAGGGAAGAATCCATCCATTGTTACTCAAATCAGAATATCAATGAGCGTACTGGGAAATTAAGAAGATTTGCTGCCACTTGATCTGCAATTAAAAAATCTTTGGTGTAGGAAATCAATGAGTATGGATGAAATTGATAATGATTTTTTTTTAAAAAGAGATATGAGTGCAAGTCGAAGGTGAATAAAGTAGTCTGGAACTCTGAGATTCGGAATAATTACTCCACCAACACAGGAAGACTGGATCTGGTCATCGCAATCAAGGAAAGATAGGTCTGCCAGATTGTGGACGTGGCTATTACAGTGGATAAGAGGCTGGAGATTTTTTAAAAGAATGAAAAATACTGGAACATCCTACGGGGTATAGAGCGTGAGGATTGGAGGTGTCCCCATAATAATTTGCGTAATCAGGACAAATTTTTTTAAAAAATCTGAGTCGCCAGATGGGAAAAATTGAAATATCATGAGTGGATTTGGAAAGGTTTGGCAAATATACTGAAAAAGGGATGGCTTTCGTTAGACTCACACGTACGCATATACACATGGATAAACACTGCTTTTTTTGATAAATTTGGATTTTATATATATATATATATATATATATATATATATATATATATATATATATATATATATATATATATATGTTGAAACATGGAACCTAACCAAAAGATAGATCTGCAAATTGAGAACCATGAAACGTGCACATGAAAAAATTATGCTGGGCCTCACATGGAGAGACCACAAGACAGCACATTACATCCGGGAAAAGACAAGAGTCAGGGACATCATAGGATCCATTAGAAAGTTCAAATGGCGGTGGGCTGGCCATGTTGCAACAATGAAAGACAACCGATAGACATCGCAACTCACGACATGGATCCCCCGAGATCACATCCACAACCGAGGGCGGCAGAATATTAGACGGAGAGACGAGCTAGACAAATTCAGAAAGTACTGGCTCGGCGACGCCTATGATAGAGAGGTGTGGCTAATCCTGGGGAAGATCTATGTCCAATGGCGGACGTTAAAAGACTGATGATGATGATGATGATGATGCATATATATATATGTGTGTGTGTGTGTGTCTGTGTGTATACACATACACACACACACGCATATACATATCAGAATGGTAATGCATTTATTGCATGTTTCACATGGTGACGAATCAGCTCATTATTTCAATAGATTTTTGAAAAATTGGATGATTAAAGGGAGATGCATTTAATCATATATCGGAGTAATTCCACTTGTACCGTGAGAATACATCAGTTCTATTGTTTACACTTTTACAAATTAAAAAGAAATGTTAATGTTATTCATTGCATTTGGATTATGTGGTTTAACTGTGGGAAAATAAACTGTGGGAAACAATTTATTGAAATTTGATCTGAGATTCTTCAGGAATAAACAAAAATTATCGAAAAAATCGCTACCAGTGAGGAATTTGAGAAAAGCAGATGAGAATTTTTGAAAGAGAAGGGAAGCTATTTTTGGCAGGACCGGGGGTGTTGTTTGGTCACCGGAAATAATTATTTGAAAAACTGGAGAAAAGGGGCTGTTTGTCGGATGCTTTGGTTGGAAATTAAATCTGAGGTAAGCTCCCACGATGACTTTAAACTTGGATAAGTTGGTTTCATCAAAAGTCGAGAGGAGAATTTAGAAGATATCGGACATGGAATTTCCCTCGAACTGGATTGGAAAAGATAAATAATGGATTCAAGATCTGAAGGATTTATGTTTTTTAGATTTTTGAAAGCTATTCATTACCCACAGTGATTTTTTCCAGCCGGAAGTCTGTAGAAAAGTATAACAGAAAATTATTCAGTTTGAAGGGAAATGTAATTGAATTAGCTTATTTCTAAGCGTGGAAAATATATGTTCTCTGACTCTGAATTATACGAGTATATCAAGGAAACTCTCTAGACTATCCAAATAGGAATGATTAAAAGAATTTTTTTTTTTTGAAAATTATGTTAATTTCATGAACTTTCTTTGGGAAGGATTACTTGACTCAATTTGGTTAATTTCTAGTTTTGAATTTTGAATGATGAAACAAAATATTATTTGATTTAAAAAATATGTTCATACTTCTTTCCAAATTATTAGTTTTTTTTATGGCTGCTCTTGTTTTTCTCTCTATATATATTCTATTAACACACATATACGCACAACATATAATACATGTATAAGGGTCTTTTGAAAATTTGCTTTTCAAACCAGACATGCAACAAACGACTTGAAGAGGGTGGAAAAGCTGTCTATGTTGGTTACGGGAATTTCACGTTTTGTTTTTTTTTACAAATTTGGGTCCCGATTTACTCTCCTTAAACTTACTACCCTGAAAATTTTTAATGCGCTTCATTTCATAAGTATATTTTCTATGGCATTTTTTCAGGGTTGACCCAATATAGACCTACGGGTATATATTGATTAATGAGCCAGCATACCCTGGCGAAAATGATCTGAAGAAATCATGGTCCAAAAAAATTGCTCCAGGTACTTAGGGTGCAAAACGAGTGGAATGTGGAATGTGTCATTCATATATATATATATATATATATATATATATATATATATATATATATATATATATATATATATATTGTGTCATCCATAGACGGCTGGTTCGATGTATTACATCTCTTCAGTGTGGCTATAAACTTTCCATTATCCCATCCAGTGGCTGCAAGGCAGAATTGAAACCTTCACTCCAGACGATATCCTACCTCTGGACTACGGAACTGGACAGTTAGTAAGGCTGAATTTAAGCAATATATTTTTTTACACAGAAATCTCTCATCTTCCTATGGAAGACCATTGCATAAGCTTACAGTGGATGAGTTACCTCACTTAAAGAGTGCTCAACCCTGAATAGAGGAGCATTAATTATATATATATATATATATATATATATATATATATATATATATATATATTTCGATGCCTCTAATCATTGGTAACTCTTGTGATTTCTTTCAATCATACCTGAATGTTAGAAGTAGCCCAGTGACTAATATTAAACATGATGATGATAGAAAACAGAGGGAGATTTGCCTGGTAATTTACCTTCTGGCGTTCTGTCTGTTGTTTGATTTTTAGGCGTCTCTGTATAAATCGGAAACTGTCCCGTGTACTGTAAAAAAAAAAGATATTTCAATCAGCGTAGGATCGTTTCTCTATTAGAAGAGAAAAAAATCTTCAAGGAAAGAATATGCAGGTATGAAAAACCGATATAAAATGAGAAGATTTTATTGGTTGATAAACGGACAGATCAAGATTATTACGACCCGACACCGATTACGAGATCTATCAGCAGATTAAGCTGAACCGAGTTAACTGTATTGAGATATAAAAGATAAGTAATAGCTGTAAACAGATAGATCGATTTAAATATAAACTTATAGATAGATAAGAACAGGCTGGGATTGTTATGAGAGGACTAGGATAGATAGATAGATAATTACCTATATTTCTTATATGTATTATCAATAATATTACTTGGTTCAAAAATAATTTTTAATGAAATTAAATTAATAAAAAAAGTAGTGCAGATGAAGTTTTGAAATTTGATTATTTTTATTCAATGAAAAGTGCTCAATATATCTTATAAATACTATGTGGAGCAACATTTACGTAAGATTAGGGAAACAAAACACCCAACATGTGTTTCATGGTTGATCCATTTATTAAGAGAGCGAGCGAAAGACAGACGAAAAGCCACACATGCAATTTCTTGATATTCAGCTTTGTTTGAATCCTCAACCGCTTTCACTATGTGATCTTCTGGAGGTTGACTGGTTGAGGAATTGAAATTATAGAGCTGGCTATATATATATATATATATATATATATATATATATATATATATATATATATATATATATATATATATATATATATATATATTTAGAATGATGACTGTTAAATCCAGGAAGTGTGTATTTACATTGGTGAACAGTTATGAAATATTTCAGTGGTGATAATTTCCCTTAAATCATCAATAACTGCGCTCGATGACTTATTATAGTAAAAACTGAGTTTGCAGATAGATTTTGTCTGGGTGAATATAGTAAAAGACCAATGAAACTTGGGGGAAAAGCATACAGTATTTCGATGCATGTCTAATACATTTCATCAATCCATTCCCCTGACCAGATATGTTCGACACGCTTCGAAATACTGCATCGGTTTTTTCCCCCAAGTTTTTCTGTCTTTTACTATATATATATATATATATATATATATATATATATATATATACACAGTATATGTGGTACAAATCAGGCTAGCAGTATAACATGATATAATATGATAATATATCAATAATATAAAGCCACTTCTGAAATGTATTGGATTTATTTCATAGAGTGCTCGATACATACAACATTTTACTCATGGAGTTGAGTTGTTTTAGAGTAGATCTGGAAATAAATTGTAGGTTGTGGATTCGCTACACAGGCCCAGAGAGGGCGGAAACATGAGCTAGTTTGTGTAGCGAATCCACAACTTATACATATATATATATATATATATATATATATATATATATATATATATATCGATCATAAGAGACTAAGATGGGTATGAATAAACCAAGAAAGATATATAGGTATAGATTGATCAACTAACCCGGACAACGAAGTCCAATGTATCTTCATACGCCATATGTCGACAGGCCAGCCGGTACGGAACATCGATCAAGCTGATCCCATTCACAGTTAGAATCTGGTCTCCAACCTTGAGCCCGCATCTCTCGGCCAAGCCCCCTCTCTCTATTCTGAATGTAAAGAGGGGGAAAACGGAGACGTTAACACAGAAGAATGACGATGAGAAGCAAGGGCAGAAAATCGAAATCGATGGTGTCCTTTAAATGAAGATGTAAAAAGCCGCCATCTTTTTTTTTCATGTTCAGTATGAGTCAAGGTGTGAAACCAGTGGACGCGTCACCGATTTTTTCATTTATTTATTGACCACTCGCTACCTGCCTGATTCAATATCTCTGACCTTGTCTTGTGTGTAAAAACACACGTACACATGCACACATTTATATATATATATATATGTTTGTATATCTTAATCTTACAATGAGTTCAATGTCCCATTTACTACATTAGTGCAATCTGTTCCAATCGGTGGGTTTTGTCAAAATGGGCGTCTGCTTGACAATAGCATTGACTCATACAGTAGTGATACGTCAGTTCCATTTTATTCGAGTCTAAGTATGTAACGATTATATTTGTTTACTTCGGATACTAAGACAATTGAGTTATCCCTCTTACATGTTTGATTGAGAGAAAAACCGTGGAGGCTTTTTTCTACTGCTATTGGATGGGTGTCCTAGCTCACATTTAGATTATCAGTGTCCAGTTTTATCTATTTAAACTCTCTTTTAAATTATTACGTTCAATTTTGTTTATGATATTTCCAGGTCAGGTCAAAATAGGTATTGAGTATTATGGTTTACTATTTTATTGTTAATGTTTTTTGGTTATTTTCTTATTTTATTCTGAGTTTCCCAGCTCTGTTAGGTTCAAATTGGGGATTTTTCGGTTGAGGGTTACAGTTCAATTGTTTTATTGTTGGTATATATATATATTTGTTAGTTTCTTGCTTCCAGAATAGAAATTTGTGCTCTTTATACCATTTTTGAAGTTAGTTTATATTCATGCTGCAATTACTTTTTTTCCATTATTGAATTTTTGCGAGTTTTCTCTTTCATATATATTTCTCATCTTATTGTTATTGTTTTTTTGAATAATTATTTTGTTGAAGTTGTCCATGCTACCATATCCAATTTTAACTTAATTTTTCTTGTGGCGTTAGTTTGTGGCAAATGCTTTTTGACTAGATTTATAAATGTTTTCGTTACAATCAGTTTATTGAATTGAAGTGCATACCATACATTGCTTTCTCAAAGGTCGTGAAGGGTGCAGAGTCATAGGCGCCCATTGTCACGTCGAAATTTGAATAATTGTTTTTCCTATACCACCGATCTCCATTGTTAAAAAGTAATGTCTTTCTGCAATGTTTACTAATGTCTTTATCTGGTGTGTAAATGTTTCTGCTATTTCCATTGCGTCCTATAACATTTCATCTGTGATTGATGTCAAATTGGATGAATATGGCTTTGCTTTTACCTTCGAGATTTTCAAACCATTTTATGGGTCCCTGGGCGTTGAACCAATGGATTAAAACCAAAGAGATCATTTATGGTTTACAAAGTTACATTCATTTCATTTAACATAATGGATTTTTACCTTTCAATCATTGTCTTTTTCTATTTATTCCCTGTCTCTCTCTGTCTCATATATACATACACACATATATACAGAGAGAAAGAAAGATGGTCAGTGTATTGATTTATGCACATTTCTTCTTTTCTTTCTTTATTTCTTTCTTTCTCTCTCTCTCTCTCATGCACATACCCATTCCTCTCTCTCAAACTATATACATCTCTTTCTCTCTCTCTCTTTATATATATATATATATATATATATATATATATATATATATATATATATATATAGAGAGAGAGAGAGAGAGAGAGAGAGCATAGGAGTAAATGTACTTGTGTACCAACGGTTCCTGATAAAACCTCCCCTCTCTTCCCCTTTTCTCTCTCTTCATCTCTGATTGTAGGGGAATCTTTCTCTCTTTCTCACTCTCTAACACACACATACATATATATGCATAATTTTATACATATCATATATATACTAAGATGGATCAATAGGTTCTTAGCTGACACTTGTTGATATACAAGCCACACACACGCAAACACACACACACATACACACACACACATACACACACACACTCACATATATATATATATATATACATATATATATATATATATATATATACATGTATATATATATATATATATATATATATATATATATATATATATATATATATATATATATATATATATATATATATGTATATAGTTCTGTTTATAAGTATTTGCGTACATGACTTGGTTTTGAGAGTTAAAAATAAGAACAAAAACCAAATTTATTGCAACCATTACAACGAGACATGCATCCACTCATAGTCCACGATCTGATTCCCTAAAATCCAACTTCGATGTGAGATCCATGCTGCAAAATTTCTGACCCCTGGATCATCTTTGTGGAGATGCAAGACACCTGAAATATGACATTAGCAAGTTGGGTTGAATTGAGAGTATCCGGTAAGGACGCTTCTTTATTTAAGCAGGCAACTGTCTAAATCGAAAAAATAATGGTTAGGGGAAATTTATTGCAAAAGAACAAATTACTCTCCGTCCTTTTTGTTAAATTCAAAATCATATATAAAAACATTTGATTGGATGACTATTGGGACTTAAACAGGGAATGGGGTTGGTGGGTTCATGTGACACTCAGATTAAAACTGGTAATGATACAGTATTTCAAGGAAAAGTATGGCGGCAATTCAATTCTATGACTTCATTTCAGAATCAAATGATAGCTGTAAGATTCTGGTCATGAAGAACAGACAGCAACACTGTTACCAACCTTTGCACAAATATCATTGTAATGTACTGAATATGGTTTTCTAAAATGCTCTGTAGTTAATGATCATAAGGTCACTATTAAGAAACAAAAGGGTGTTCTATCTCAAACAGTTTATCGGTCACAGAAATGAATAGCCACTGTATTTATCCAATATTATATTGAAATACTGTATCATTGGCAGTTTTATACTATTAATGTATCACGTGAGCCCCCTTTCCCAGTTTTGGCCTCAATAGTCATCCAATCAAATGTTATTACATATTGAAGATTGAGCTAGATCTGATTGAGTTTATTTATCATTGCTCTGCCCATTAGTCGTTTACACTCGACCTGATCCCCAATTATACATGGAACAACTGCTTTGCAACAAGGGCACTTATTCGGACGGTTAGGTGATTTCTTGTACTTGCAAAAAGACAATGTTGCTAAGGCAGGATTTTGTGTTTTTTCTCTCTATGATAAGACAATCTGTCATTTTCCACCCATTGGAAGAAGGACTGGGTTGCAAAATGCAGCCTTATTGTAATAACGTAGGTTGATAAAAACTCCCAAGAACATGAAAGTAAAATGCATCTTCAGTCGGGCGTAATCGTAGATTGCCTTTACGAGAAGCAAATAAATGGGAACGTAATTTATCCTTCAATGTAGTCTGCCTGGCCGTATAAATCGCGAAAAAAAATGCAAGCCTAATTGGTCAACTCAGAAACATTCTGTCCTGAATCACTGATGACGAAATTCGAAAATGCTGGCATTTTGCCAACATTCTTCATTGCAACCGTGGTTTCCTGCCTTTTGCCCTGTCTGAAAGGATAACTCACTGAGTCACAGCCTGACAAAACATAGCAAGTAAATATGGTTTCAGTTACCTGCAAAGAAATCCTGACCTAAAGCATTTATTAGTCTTTACTAAGTCATGAAGTGGGAGGAAGACGCCATTAAAAAAAACAAACTGTACAGCCACTTAATGTTCATTAATGGTATAATGATAGCAGAATAATGTCTGTATCAGTTGTCCGGATGTCTGCGATGATTTCATCGGGACAGTTTTGCAACATGTGCTAAATTTCAGGTATCGGCTATCTCATTGGAAGGACAGTGCTGCTCATTAAAGACTGTTGCTCCATTGTTTGTAATACAAATGACATCTGAGAGAATTCCTAATACAAGATTGAAGTCATCTGGGAGAGGAACATTTGACCGACATAATGACGAATATGATAATAGATTTGCTATTTTACGTGGGTTGGACAAGAATGCTCTCCATGTGAGAGTTGCCAAAGTGTCTACAGAAATATGCTCAGGTGAAGTGAAGCCCATTTCCTGTCGTTGGCGTTCACCCCCACTTCAGATTCGAAGGGCCAAATTCATACCTGCCACTCATCAAATGTACTTCCTGACAGTCAATGGGTTTCACACTCAGGATTTTGTTCTTCTATCTTTTCTGGAGTTGCACAAACGAAGTAGCTCTTAGAGTCTGGAAGAGTCAGATAAATGTCATTGAATCAATTATTATAAACTTTCTTAGATGCACCACCGACGGACAATTCTTTCAAAGACACCAATGGATCGATAACCTTATCCTGCAGAGCCTCCCAAAAGCCTGATTTTGGTTTCTTTCCTTTTTATGAATTCAGCCTTGTCTGGCTCAAGCAAAAAAGGTGGGTTTTGCAGCCATTTATAACTGAACGCAGTAATCCATGCCTCATCTCTTGATTCCTATATAAGTCAAAGGACTCCGTTTTAACTGACCCTTCCTCATATACTACTTGTTTCACTACAACTGGTTTCTTCTTTCTCTTGTGCAGATTGTTGTTATTTTAGGCTTATTGATCATGTCATCGTTCGTGGAACTAGTTTGTTTTAGAGACAGTGACCCAAGCAAGCTCAACTTTCAAAAACCAGATGATCCCAATAATCCTAAAAAGAAGAGTATGCAGCCAATGCATTCTCCCGATAGTCACTTATAGAGCTGAAACATGGAACCTAACCCAGAGACAGGCCTGCAAACTGAGAAGTATGCAACGTGCACATGAGAGAATCATGCTATATCTTACATGGATAGATCACAAGACTGCACAATATATCAGGAAGAAAACAGGAGTCCGTGACATCAAAGAAACTATTTAAAAAACTCAAATAGCAATGGGCAGGTCATGTTGCAAAAATGAAAGACAACCGATGGACAACACGTCTCACAACATGGATCGCATGAGAAACCGAGGCCAACAGAACACAAGATTGAGAGATGAACTGGACAAGTTCAGGAAATACTGGCTCCACGACGCCCATGATAGAGAGGTGTGGCGAATCCTGGGGGAGGTCTATGTCCAACGACAGACGTTAAAAGACTGATGATGATGATGGTGACCCAAGTTGGTTTCCCTCTTACAGTTCTGCTGATGCAAGCGTTTCTCCTGTAGAAATGCGAATCACTCTGTCCGCCCCACCGGCATCTTTATTACGTCATATATTGCTTAGTCGAAAGTGATAACTGGTTTTTGCTGCTCAATCTTCAGATTTTTCGACCTGAAGTAATCAAATCAAGTTTTGACAACATCTGGACTTTTTGGAGTTTTGGGATACTTTGGACCATAACCAATTGTCCTTTAGGGCAAATGTTACCCCGAACTACTTTCTGAGAACAAACAGACATACTACCAATTAGGTCACCGTTTGGATCGGAAACATCTGTAAGAGAAACTTAATGTTTTCATCAAATAGGGTATCACTTTTCTTTTCATAATCCTAACTGATTTGAATACCACGGAATGAGCTAGCCTCTTTTTTTTGTCTTTCTTGGCAAGATTACTACCCGCAGGTACAATTTTGTCTGTTGCATTGATAGTTAATTGCCTCATTTTTTTGACTGGCATCATTCCACACTTCTCAGCTTCAGGTCTTTCTGCATAATGGTAAACAATAATGGTAGTGACATAGAGACTATCACCATCCTCTGTGCCAGGGAGGGAATTTAAGTTGTCTAGAACATTATGTGCAAAATATCCTGGAGCACTCTTAGTTGGAACAAGCAACAATCTCCTCTCCTACCTTTATATATGTATATATATATATCATTTGCAACTGTTGTGAGGTATTGTTGTGAGGTGGTATAATTAACGCTGGTTCCAAATTCGTTCATCATTGTTATCAAGGTTCTGCTCTTTGTTTGCTCAAGAATTCATAGACCAACTCCAACTTGCCAAATAAGGAGAAAACAATCAGATTGATGAAGTTACAAAACGGAAGTAGCCTGCATAAAATATCAATTTCATGTTTTATTTCTGTTGTTGTTATTGTTGTTGTCAATGTTGTTGATGTGTATAAAACGGGTGCGGATGCCTCACCTGCCACAAGAGAACAGATAAGACTCCAGGTGGTGTCGAAAATCATTTCACGGTGATATAATGACATTTAATGGGTAAACATCACAATATTACACATACGCCCGAATACACAGGATTATGGAAATCATCAAATTAAGGCCCCAAACGTACTCAAAATAAAGGAAGCAAGATGTTTATCGACCCTAACCAAATATTCCATAAACCAGCAACGAGATGTAAACATGTTTACACAGAATGTTTTTCATAATAACACTAGCAGGAAAGTAATGTATTTGAAATGTCTCTGATTTAAGCCTTGGATCTTTAGCACGACCGAAAATCAGTGGCGTTTTGATCTCTTCTGATCTCAAAATTCATCTAATCAAATTTTATTGAATATCATTTAGAGCAGGCCTTCTAATAAAAAAAATGAGGGATAATTTGTTACTGTGGAGTCTTGAAATAACGAGATACGGGCAATAAATTACCTCTACCGTAACCTTTTGAATTTCGACCGTTGATAGCTCAAATGAAAAAATAATCCCTACTGAATTTTCACAATTCAATCCAAGTCGCCAATGTTACTCTCTTGGTGGTCAACACCCCACAGATATGATCCAATGGTCAGAAACTTTACAACAAGAGTGTCATACGAAAGTTTCTCTCTGGCACGGTTTTCAACCTCAGATCCTTGATAATCATGTTTGGTGGTGCTGCACTCTAAATTTGTGTAAAATGTATTTTGTTAAGAATTAAATTGTTAAATGAATCAAACAAAGTACTTATCCTATTCTACTAAAATCTTGTTCAGAATTGATTCAGATTCAAAATCATTACTAGCATTGCTATTTGGAAAAGTCATCAAACTGGTTATTTAAATAGCTTCCAGCCAGATCAATACATATTTTGGAAAGAACACAATCATCAGTGAGAAAGTGTTTGTGCTTGTTCAAATACTGAGGAATAATAGTTTGTTCATTTAAAAAAATACTTACGGGTTTTGACATAGTACGATTAAGGTATCGCTGAACAAATTAATGTAACTAAGTACAAGCTAAAAATAAAAAACTGAATTATCATTAGACCTTGAACAGTGCAGATTTGAACAGTACGAAAATTTTCGGAACAAATTAACCACACAAACGAAGATATATATATATATATATATATATATATATATATATATATATATATATATATATATATATATATATGTATGTGTGTGTGTGTGTGTGTGGACCAAACAAATGTTTTATATCAATATAACGCAAACATAAGCAAAATAACTATGTAAACCACGAACATATAAAATCAAATAACTAACTTATATCAATACAATACACCTGTAGCGACCCATTTCTCTAATTGCTTATTTTTTTCTCTGTCTAGGTCAACTGGCATATTCACCTTGTAATTTTGGAATGTTGGTTTGAATCGAGTCTCAAATTAAGATAACGCATTTATAATTATTCAGTAGAATTATACTTCGTTTCTTTATGATCCGATTGTCCGCGTTGAGAGACTTAAAGAGCAGATATGGACTGTAAACGGACAAGACAAGATTTGAGTAAAAACCAGTTATTCGGGCTTCCAACTTACCAGTTGGTTGCTTAGCTCAGATGGTAAAGGTGACGTCACGTTAGACATGGGTTCGATACCAGCAAATGCCCATTTCTATGCTATTGATTCTATTTTAATTGTAATGTTCATTTGTAAGTTCATGTACTTAAGCATTTAGCAAGGTAGAAAATAGTTGGTTTGACTTATTCAAAAATTCAATTCTGTTAACAAAAACATTTTCCAGAGATTTAGCATACAAATAATTTTTTTTATTTTGCTGTTACATTTATAAGCAGTACTATATATATATATATATATATATATATATATATATATATATATATATATATATATATATATATATATATATATATATATATATATATATATATATATATATATATATGTGTGTGTGTGTGTGTCAGTTTAAAAATTTTTGCCCGACAAAGATTATCTGTTTAGTTTTCTAATTTATTTTTCTTGTTGGAGAATAAATTGCCTCAAAACTAGATCCAGATTATACATAAACAGTCCAAAGTTCATTGTAATGTTGATTCTTTATCATTTATTCAATTATTTTAGACATCTGTTGGCCAATCTTAAGGATGAGTATTGTTGTTATCTTTCAGTCCACACATTACGCTGTTATTTTTCATTTCAATATTGGCGTCTGTTCAGAACCAACAATAGAGAACGAACAATACAATGGACTTCGGACAGTTCCCATATGATCTGGATCCAATTTCGGGACAATTCATTCGCCGACACAAAAAAAAAAAATGATTAAAAAATTAAACAGACAATTCTTTCTTTGCAAATTCCGTACAACACACACACACAAACACACACACACACACACACACACACATATATATATATATATATATATATATATATATTATATATTTCGGACTCATCTCTCTGACCACCCATGAATCTTCATTTTTAATTTCTAATTTTGCTTCGAAGGCAAAACATTTTTATGGTAAATTTCTTTTCTACGGGAATCTTTTTCTACGGGAATCTGTGTACGTTTTAATGGTCAAGAGGTTACTCTTGATCACTAATAGGTACATAGATTCTTACTGAAGATTAGTACTCTTACTGAAACATGTATATAAATTGAATACCTTGTCAATTAATTAATCAACTGATAAAGTCTCCATATACTTTTACTCCTGAGTCTGTTCAATTCACAATAGTTCACTATATATGTATATATTTATATATAGAGAGAGAATCAGTATACATGAGAGTCCATGCATCATTTTAATCCCATTCTCTTCCTATCTTTATTCCGGACTGAAAAAGGAAAGTCACCATCTTTATATTTGTCTGCTTAACAACAAGCAAAAGTCTCTTACTTTGAAATATAAACACCGCAGCTAAATTCTCTTCCTCCCCGGATATTAAGTCCCATTCTGCCCGTGGTTGAATCTTGCATCTTCATCCGTGTATGTCGTAACTGTGACGGCCATTTTGGTTTGTGTTCTCGATAGAATTTCATATCGGCAATATCATACCTGAAAAAAACGAAGAAAAAAGATGATAAAAGATGTATGAACAAATAAATTTCACAAGGAACCATTCTCTTTTGCTACAAAGGTAGTCGCCGTTTCTCTTATGATAGTACGTTCTCTCGTCGGTGGCAGCTTGTATCTATTCATGTGGAAATGAGCAACTCGCCGTGGAGCTAGTCTCACACGTCATTACTTGTGTAGTAAGTTAGATGCTCACTATGTTCTACACTCAAGATTAAGCGAAACTTTGTAAATACTTAATTATAGAGATAAAGAAATTTCCGTTTCTTATCCAAATAAATACAAAGTCTCATTAGCCACTGATAGTGAGATAAACCCCAACTTGAATTTCCACAATTATGGCCAAGATTTAGTAAATCAACATGCTTATTCCAGGAATTAATAAAACTAATATGCCTATCATTGTTGCTTTTTTTGTTCCGGAGGAAAAAAGCTGGGCGCTATCATTTGCTATGAGTGTCTTCCATTGTCGTCGTCGTCGTCTTTGTGTCCCTTTCTCAATTGGATAACTTCATAATATCTTAATATATTTCAATTGAATTATATAGGTAGGCTCATGGAGGTATTCTGCCTGAGGGGTGGGGAGTTATGGTTGATATAATTATTTGTTAACATTTCATAAGTGAAAACGTTGTTTCTGTTTACAAGTGGGAAAATTTCTCAAATCCTGACTGAATCTGCAGAAAATTCGCTATAATATCGACAATATCTCAGGAATTGAAAAATGTTGAGTTACGGTCGATCCGATTGTTTGCTTACATTCTTATAAAAAATAATCATACGTCATCATGCAAAAAATCTTAAACTTTGGAATTCCTGAGCCGATTGGAATCAAAATTGTTATACAGGTTTTGGGGCACCGAATTACTGAAAATATATACGTTTTTTTTTTTTTTGTTTTTGTCATGGTTTAAAAGAATTCGTGTGTCTCAGAATTAACGGCCTTAACAAGAAACTAATTATCACATTCTCTCTATTTTAACTGTTTTCATCAGGTTGATTCACCTGATTGGTTCGTCAGCGATATACAAGAAATAAAAAAAAACTCAACGACAATCAATAAAATCAATAAAATCAATAAAAAATTAATTGGATTAAGCAAAGATATGGTACGTGAGTTCGAATATCGTCAGGGGCATCTTCTTTAATTTCGATCCACGTTGCTTACTGAGTGGTCGTAAAATCTAAAACGTTCTGAACAATGCGACGAAAAGCAACAATAATGATATGAAAGATAAACTAGTTCAGATTGAATCATGAAAATGCGTAATCCAGACAACTTTGATTTGAAGAATATTGCAGCCACTTGATCACATCAACCAAGTGTCTTTCATTCTCGTCGTTGTCGTCGAGTCCTTTTCTCAATTGGATAACTTCGTTATTTCTTAATATTCAGTGTTGCCAATATCAATGGCACCAGCTATAAAGTAATGGTTAACAACCACATCATCACAGAGGATTCTGCTTGTGAATTCCACTATAATTTTGGTGCTTTGAAATTGCAGCCTTATGCTATACTTGGTTAACTTTAATAAATATCTGCAGTTAATAATACTCGAGCATTTCCCGTTCCAAAGGTGCATGTTTGGAAAGGGTCAGACTTTGTAGTGTGTGGAGCAGCCTGCAACAATGGTCGTGTACACTAGTTTTTCGTCTAGTGTGCGAAACAACGGTTTTGAAGTATTTCGGTACTTCTTTTCAGTGTTGCCGATTTAGATATCTTATATCGAAATGTAAACGATTTTTTACAGGAAATTTAGATATTTCATATCTATATCTAGATAATTGTTAATGTTTTGTTCCTCGAGAACTACTGATCCAAAAATCTCAACCTCGACACTGAAATGCTTTTAATATATCTGGCGAATATCAACATTGAACAGTTGTCAAATAATTGCGATACACCCGCACACACATGTGGACACACACACACATGCAGACATGAGTACAGAGATAACTTCAGTTTTAGTTAGATTAGCAAATGATATTTCCACGATGGTATCTACGTAAATTTTCCATAAGCAGATAAGTGGTTTTACAACTGATCAATATTTGATGGTTGAATGAGGATCAGTGTCATTCCCGCAGTAATGTCACCTCCTGCCACTTCCGTTTGGTTGCGCACCAGAGCGTGTGCATAATCGGCAGTTGAGTGACGCCAGCAGTGATCAATTCGGCGAGACAAGTCGAAGTCGTTGTGAGTGACGCATAACGGAAAGCAGGAGTAACGATAAAGTAACCAGAAGTTCACGGGAAACGAGCAATGTCCGGTCCACGCCGAGAACAGTTCATTACAACCTACTCCACGTATAGAACAACAAGTGACTTAAACAACGTATACATTGCCATGAACTACCGATATTTGACTTACCAGCAAATGTCCTGAACTGAGCACGAACCACCAGTGGTTAGTTTTTGTGGATTGAACATAAGCCTCCGGATATGAATGTCAACTCCCACTGATTGCTGTCTCTGCCCTGCAACAACGCTGAGTAGCTGGTCGGCGGTCATCTGCCAATTGTGCACTGGGATATCGTTGATCGCCACGAGTTTGTCACCAACCTCCAAATCTGTCCTTTCTGTTGAGCAAATAAATAATTGAATATACCAGTCACGCCTTTCAATTTGTGATATGATTGACATTACACGTGTCTGTCAAGGAACGTGAATTTAGATGTTCATTTAAAAAATAATGATAGCGACTATTATGATCTTATAAATAATTTTACTCCATCTTATTATTGTTTCTTTTATTGCCACACCGGGACGATACATTTTTCGACTGGTCGCGTATACCAACTCATAAGCGCTATGATGAAAAGCAACAAGAATATGGAGTAAAACTAGCAATAAAATACCAGTAATGCTTTTATATAATAAATCATATCTGATATATTTTTGAAGATTTTTGCAATATATTTTATTGTGAAGCTAACCACTGACGGTTGTGATGAAACGCAATTATGATAAGATAGAGTAAAATGAGTAATAAGATAATTGTGTAATTGTTCTATAATCTATCACATCAAATGTATTTTTGAAGTAAATAATTTGCAATATATTTTCATTGTAAAACCAGCATAATGATAAAAAGCAACAATAATAGAATGCCCGTAAAATATATTCCGGGTACTTTATAAGTAAATCATAATATTGTTTATAAGATCCAGCCTCTAAACCTGAATTTAGTCTGATACAAGACTGAATTTCTAATGATTTCGAATTGAAAGAAACAAATAGAGCAAGTATAGACAGTGAATAAACAAAATGAGAATTTAGAGTTAAAACAGTTATCTGGGACTTTGCATTACTGGTGGTTAACCGCTCATGTATATTACTAGACAGTGAATATTTGTTTCGTTCTTTGGTTGCTTGAGTATATAAGTCTAATAGACTTCAAAATAGCTTCATCCTAGTATCCTAAAAGATTATACAAATGGTCACACATTTGCATATATATATATATATATATATATATATATATATATATATATAGAGAGAGAGAGAGAGAGAGCTGTTATAAGTCCATAATTTACAACTGCATTATAAGCAAGTTCCAGTTGTCACGAATTTTCCATTTTTAAAAACCTCGATCCAAGTTTTCCCAACGATAAGTGAAAATAGATATAAAGTTATATAAAATAATCTTATAGTATCATCATCATCATCATCCTCATCAGTCTTTCATCCAGCCTTAAAACCTGACCACAGTCTGATACAGGACCGAAGTGATTCTATCAAATTAAAAAAAAAGCATAGTTGTTTTGGTATCATAATTGTGTCTTAATGATCTAAAAATATATTAAGGTATCGATGCTATGAAAACGGGGATGAATCTGATCTTTGATAATCAATTATGCTCGGGCGAACCAACCAGAGATGATCATATATAAGAATTATCATCAGTCTTTTATCGTCCTTTGTTGGATATAGACCTTCCCCAGAATTCGCCATACTTCTCTATCATGGGCGTCGCAGAGCCATCATTTTCTGAATCTGTCAGTTCATCTCTCCATCTTGTATTCTGTCGGTCTCGATTTTGCATCTGGAGATCAGTTGTCCATCG
This sequence comes from Thysanoteuthis rhombus, assembly GCA_963457665.1. NCBI lineage: Eukaryota > Metazoa > Mollusca > Cephalopoda > Oegopsida > Thysanoteuthidae > Thysanoteuthis > Thysanoteuthis major. The sequence continues at coordinate 47,839,110 of OY735214.1, forward strand.
GTTGTCTATTCTTGCAGCATGACCAGCCCATTGCCATTTGAGTTTTCTTATGGATTCTATGATGTCTCAGGCTCCTGTACTTCTCCTGATATATTGTGCTATGTGCGATATCTCCATGTGGGTTTGAGCATGATTCTCTCATGTGCACGTTGCACAATTCTCAGTTTGAGGGTCAAGCTAGGTTCCGTGCTTCAGCTTCATAGGTGACTATCGGGGGGATGCATTGGTTGTATCCTCTTCTTTTTAGAACTAATGAGATTTTCTTGTTCATGAAGGTTGAGCTTGCTCTGCCAGAGGCTTTCCATCCCTGAGAGATTTTTCGGTTTTGAAGATTTCATGGAGGTTCGTTGTCCTCATTAGATGTGGTGGTCTACTTTCTCCAGTTGTACATTTTCGGTTTTGATTGTTATGTGTCTATTCCCGACGTGATTGTTACAAATGACCTTTGTTTTGCTAAAGTTCACGTGAAGGCTGACTTTCTTACTTTCTTTATTCAGTTCATCTGGCATTAGTTGGTGGCCATGGAGTTTCTGGATGAGCTGGTATCACCTTGTCTCACCCGTTTTCGGATCTGAAAGGGTTCTGAGACTTTATTTAGCCTGATAAAGGAGCTGCCGTGACTGTATATATGTTGCAGTACTCTGACGTATACAGGGTCTACATCTTGTAGAGTGATAGCCTCAATGACAGTGGGAATTCCCTCCGAGCCGAAGGCCTTCTTTGGGTCGATAAATGCCACAGCGAGTGGCATTTTGTATTCTGCAGTTTTCTCTTTTAGTTGATTTATCGAACGGGGATGATTCATGGCCTAATAGCTAACCTAGTCTATATTCCCTCACGTTTATATACGTACATGAAATAGGTTTTTTAAAATCAAATACAAAGGTGGATCAATTAGTCTGCGGGGTAACATAGTTAACACAATTAGTCGGCAGGATAACACCATTAACCCAATCAGTCCTCAGGTAACTCAGTCAACACAATTAGTCTGCGAGGAATACAGTCAGCACTACTAGTCAGCGGAGTAATACAGTCAACACAATTAGTCTGCAGGTAAAACAGTCAAAACGATTAGCCTGCGGAGTTACACAGTTAACTTGATTAGTCCGTGGATGACACATATAACAAAATTAGTTCGCGGGTGACACAGTTAACAAAATTAGTCTGCAGGTAATACAGTCAACACAATTAGTCAGTGGGGTAATACAGTCAACACAATTAGTCCACGGAGTGACACAGTCAACACAATTAGTCCGCGGAGTGACACAGTCAACACAATTAGTCCGCGGGCTGAGACAGTCAACCCAATAAGTCCGCGGGGTAAGACAGTTAATACAATTAGTCCCCGAGGTAACACAGTCGATATAAGTCCGCTAAGTGCAGTGAAAATGATGTTGTGTCGAAAAACTACTATTTGTATAGAATTGGTCGACTCAGCGTTGAAAATAGCGTGAAAAGACGAGATACATTCGTTGTGAAAGCATGCACAGAAGAGAAAAATTTGTTTAATAAAGTTAAAATTGAATGTTGCAGACGAGTTTTCATTTCTATTATAGTTCTTTCAGGACAAGATAAATGTTTTTTTTTATCATTATACTGCAGGCTTATTTATGTGGCTAAAGCGCACACACACACACACTCACATACACACACTAGCCTACACATACACTATTACATATTGCATATTTGAACCTGCCACTGATAGGGTAGCCACTTCAATACAGTGATGCTCTTACAGCCACCGGTAATGTAGAGGCCAAAATAACAGCTTCCAGTCCAAATTCTCATCTCGTTTATTCTCGGTCTATTCGTCTGTTTCAACACAATGGTTCTTAAATACATATAGATAAGTACAATTCCTGTAGTAGCCCGATTTTCTTTCATTGTTTATTCTGTTTACGATGTCTAGCCCAAATAACTGCTTCCACTTCAAATTCTCATCTCGTTTATTCCCGGTCTATAGCTAGTCTATTTGTTTCTTTCAACGCAACGATTATGTATTGAGTGTTATGACCGGGAATCATTCCAATTTTCTAGAGTTTCAATGCAATATTGACACAGTTTATAATCATGAATATATATATATATATATATATATATATATATATATATATATATATATATATATATATATATATATATATATATATATTTACGTATACATGATTTATATTCATTCGCAATGCGTTTCTGTTACATTAAAACATAATATTTGTTATAGATATTCATTGAGTTTAGTCCATTCGTGGACAAGGTGAATATAACCAGACATCTCCAGAGGTTCGAACTCACTATTAATAAAAGTCTCCGAGACGAACATTTTGCTAACAATCTCTGGTATCAGCTTAAATAGGTATTTACTAAGCTTAATCTGAGTCAATATGACAGTCATGAGAAGCGATTTTTTAAAACTATTAGTGGCTAAAGACATTAACCTCGTGACATCACTCTATAGCAGGCATCCATAGGTGAATTAATTTAACAGTCTTACCTGCAAATCCTTGTTCCAAGCTGTTTATAAAGTAGCCAGTTCCACTGATATCGCTATAGCAAAGTCGAAAACCGACATTGGTGCCGTCTTTGGGGGACCGGCCAAGGTGTATCACTTTTTGAAGACTTATGGTATTGCTATTGGATGTCTCAACAGGATCGGTAAAAGCTGTAAAAATAAAGAAAATGCATTTCGAAAAAACAAACTGTCTTAAGATAGATTTCCAGAGACATTACACTTTGGGGTAGCACCTCGTACACACACACACACATATATATATATATATATATATGAGACAACAATAGCAAATATATGATAAGTGTATGTGTATATATATTAGATAGATCTTCATCCAAAATAATGGCTGGCATCATCAATTGAGCGGTTATAATACTGAGTAAAGTTTTTTTTTCAACGGTTCATCGCAGATTGTACATAAATTGCTCTTCGGATTTAGATAAGGTCCGTGTTTTTTTTTTGTTGTTTTTTGTTTGTATTTTTTTTGTTGTATTTGGGATTGGGATGATATTTCGGAGAGGTTTTTGGTTAGAGTAAGAACTCTTTTTATTATCGGGTTAGGGTCAGATACCTTAAAGAGAAAGAGAAACTCACAACCCCGGTTTCCAACGACGTACAGAAAGCAAGTCCAGGTTAACATTTATAGTTATTTTGTAAATAGAATACCTTATGAAGTGCTTTCATTTTTTTTTCTCTCCAAACTGACTAACTTCTGGAAGATCTGAATATAAGAAAAGCATGTTAAATCAGGAGTGCTTGTAACCACTTTGCCATTGGTCCATCAACTGATCTTATTAAAGAATAAATGAATCCTTAAATGGAAGCCTGAAAATTATGATGAAAAGGTAGTTTTGACCCTAAATCGAACTGTAAGAACCGTGAGGGCCAGCATCATCTATCCCATGTTAATCTTCGGGTCGATAGCCTCATAAACAAATTAGCAGCCAATAGGATGTGACCATTTTGAAATCTATAAGAAACAAAAGAACGAGCCTTCACCGTCTTTATAGCAATACATACACACACACACATATATATATAGAGAGAGAGATAGAGAGAGAGTTAGAGCGAGAGAAAGCCAGAGAGAGATCAATTGCAATATATGGATATTTATAGCAAAGCATGGTAATTGAAATATTCATTCATCTATTTTTTTTCAGACGTCCCGCTATCTATCTATCCATCTATCTATCCATCTATCCATGCGTGTGTGTACTTGGGTAGTAATCCTTTGTTATTAAACTTTTTGATAAAAGCTAAAGACGTGAACATTTGAAGAAGAATTACTTAACGCTTCTTGTTTCCAGACGTAGGTCAATGATTGGTGTGCATAATAACTGCACAGAAAAAACGTTTACAAGTAGCCTCGCACCTGATATCATCATAACTCACAATCACCATTATGCCAATGTTTGAAAAAAAAACAAAACAAAAAACCCCAAAAACAAATTGGTTGCGTTAGAATCAAAATCCATCGCTTCATTAAACTCTAAAAGCCAAACAAAACAATTTATTTCTCCGTACAATATAATCCCCAAACTACGTATCCCATTTCAATTTTTTTTATCGATGATTCCTATAATAAAACAAGTTGACTCGAGTTGAAAGAGTAACTCTTATTCAAGCTGTGATGACGCCACAGGTTTTTGGTGTGGACATTGTCATTGTTTTGGAAAACGAAAATGAAGCCAAAACTCGATGGTAGGAGTTTGACAATATTTTTCATAACAGAAATTCAATGTTTACAAAACAAACAAACAAAAAAAAAAAAATACCGAAAACTCGTAATCGCAAGTTGACACGACATGATGGCATGGCATTACTCATTCTTTCCCCTTCTTTTTTTTATTCATGTCTCAAATTCGAAAGTCTTAAATTCCAGTGTCTGACGAATTCACGATAATAAAGTCAACTCTAGGAGTTTAATGAACAATTGTTGTCCTCAACCATTTAGGTTTGGGGTTTTGATACCACTGAAAAATAAATAGCGGAGAGTATTCGATGAAAAACTACTGGATAGTTTTTACATCCACTAACATCGGACCCACACGCATGGATATTTTTTTTTTTTTTTCAAATTGATTGTTTGTAGACATTAGCAACCTCATACACGCGCATACACTCACTCACACTCACGCTCATACACACACACACACACACACACACACACATATATATATATCATAATGTATTTTCAATTTCTAAGAATACAAAAAAAAAAGAAATAGAGAATAGATTGTATTTGTTGATGATATTCAATCACAGTGCTTATGGAGCTGGAAAATGGAACCTAACCAAGTGACAGACCTTCAAACTGCGAAGCATGCAACGTGCGCATGAGAGAATCATGCTCAACCTTACATGGAGAGATCACAAGACAGCACAGTATATAAGGAAGAAAACGGGTGTCCGTGACATCATAGAAACTATTTAAAAAAAATCCTAATGGCAATGGGCAGGCCATGTTGCAAGAATGAAAGACATCTCACAACATGGATCCCTGGAGATCACATGCGAAACCGAGGCCGACACAACACAAGATTGAGAGATGAACTAGACAGATTCAGGAAATACTGGCTCTGCGACGCCAATGATGGAGAATTGTGGCGAATCCTGGGGAAGGTCTGTGTCCAACGACGGACGTTAAAAGACTGATGATGATGATGATGATGATGATGATGATGATGATGATGATGATGATGATGAATATTTAAAGAAACACAGCTATTAGTATATTAAATCAAAAGAATTACAATGATATATAGGAAAATATCATCATTTTCCGTCTAAGGCACGTACTTGTGTTTATTTCTTGTATTTATAGAAACAAAGAGCCAATTTTCATTAGGATAACGTACTTTTCTCTCATCCAATCAGGTTTAATTGTATTTGTATGTGCGTTAAATGTTAAATATTGACATTGGTTGCCTATATATCCTTGTAATTCTTATTCTTACATATCAATAACACTATTTACTGAGTCAAATATTGAGCATGGTGATTAAATATCATCAACAACGGACACAATCTGTTTTTTTCTTTTTCTTTTTTGTGTATTTTTAGAAACTAAAAAATACATCACGAAGTATAAATATTTACATACATACACACATATATATATACACAACATATGTGGTACAAATCAGGCTAGCAGTATAACATAATATAATAATATATCAATAACATAAAGCCACATCGGAAATGCAGTGGATTTATTTCATATATATATATATATATATATATATATATATATATATATATATATATATATATATATATATATATATATATATATATATATATATATATGTGTGTGTGTGTGTGTGTGTGTGTGTGTGTATGTATGTATGTATGCATGGAGAGAGAGGGGGAGAGATCTAGCGAGAGAGAGAGTGGTAACGAAGAGAAAGATATAGAGAAGATGTTTGTGTGTACTTGTGAAAAGGCTTCCGCCTGTGTCTGCTCGCATGAGCCCGTGAGCATGTAAGCTAACGTAAGCATTCATTCCTGCACACTCATCCATCGTCAGTGTTCTTCCGCGTTCACATTCCTCTCTGCCAAGCGTGCCGTCTTACATCCAATGAGCAGCCTATCCGTACGCGTTTCTAAAATAGTTCGCCTTTTTCGCCAAAAGTATAATTTTTCCTCCAGAAAACCAACGACGGAGAAGGAGAAGAGAGAAGAAGAAGAAGAAGAAGGAGAAAAAGAAGAAGGAGAGGAAAAAGATCAAAATAAACTGTCCTCCCCCGCTGTTTCCCTCATTCTTTCTCTTACGTTCTATGCTTTACAAAAATGGCAAAAACAGAATCTATTCTTGGACAAGTCTGAAACGCTCCACCTTCTTTCCTAGGATTGCAATTTTGGCTCTAAAGATGAGGAATTTTTTTCTGGATGGAACCAGAAATATGCCAACAGTGTATATGTTTGCTAACATCCAACTGTTTAAGCAAGACTAGTAAACATATCTCCGTTTCTACAGCAATTTTGATATTTGTTAGCTCGTTGTAGAAGTTTCCAGCCTTTTCTTTCACGGAATCTTTTGTTCATATGAACTCATAGCACCAGTTTTCAGCCATCAACCGAAGTATTTATTTTTCTACAACCATTGTTTACCTTTCTGATAACTTGTGCATTACATCATAAGAGAACTATTCCTGTATTGATTCTAGGAATTCTTCGACATATTCAGCTTGTTGCAATCGCTGATCATACAAAAAGTTTTTGCTCGGTGCAAAACAAGTGATTGTTACAAAAACTCTTTAATTGAGCTCAAAGATTGTTTGCTACGTCACATTTGTAACTTGAGGATGGGGTATTGAGCATTCATATCACCAGTCAATATATATATATATATATATATATATATATATATATATATATATATATTTAAGAAAAGAGCTAAAAAAGAAAGCCAAACTTTTTAGTTATGGTTCTAGGTATAGTGTTTTTTTTTGATAAGCCTGATGTGATTCTGTTTCAGAAATAGAATCACATCAGCCTCCTGAAGACTTGTAAGAAACCGGTTAAGGCGTAATAAAAAGAATACTATACCTAAAAACCATAACTAAAAAGTTTACCTTTCCTTTTTCACACTTTTCTTAAATTTATTCAACCCCTATTGCGGAATTTACCTACCTATATATATATATATATATATATATATATATATATATATATATATATATATATATAAAAGAAAATATTAATAAATGAAGCAATACGAAAATAAATATCCTTAACAGTCTTTTTTCCGTTTGTTCCGGGCTGAAATATTAGGCAAAACGCTATAATATTCAAAGCATTAATTTACATCTGAATAATGATAAGTAACTGTACCGAGTGGTAAGTTCTTATATAAAGGGTTTACAGTCTGAATTCAGGCGAAATATGAAATTTAAAATATTTCCTAAAAGTTCAAGTATAATTATCCGAGTTTACACTTTTGCTATTCAAATGTGATTATTACCTATTGTGGGTGCAGAGACAGTTTTTCCAAGTTCCAGGAATTCGTAGTAAAGAATTCAATTTGTGTCACATTAAGCACAGATAAGGAATTCCCTTCCCCCAGTAGATTTCGTTGAGACGAGCTGTTGAAAGCTATTCTGGATATAGTCATGATTTTTATTGTTTTGGATTCTCTAAAAAAATTCATTTTTAAACGCCAGGGATTATCTTGTTCCAAAAAAAGATCTACAAAAACAATCCCAGTCATTTTCAGAAAAGCTAAAATAACTTGATCTGGAGGCACTATCCCACAGAGGAACCAGTGCTGATCTACTTGGAATATTCAGGATAACCTCGGGTCTACATACCATTGACCAAGACTGTGAGTACAGCATTTATCCAGATAAAATACTAGGCAGTCCAACCTAAGCTTACAGCAAGAAGCTACCAATTCAAATAGCCACCAGGGTCAGAAAACTCATAGATCCGTTCCGATCTGGAACAAGCTATCTGATGCCACAGTCTCTTCTCCAAATATGAACTAATTTAAACCAAATCTTTAAAAAGATGCCAGACACAAAATGGTTGAGTATGAATTTTCGAACTAAATAACAAAAGTCAACCAGAACAGAAATTCAAATCCAAAGTAGGACTATTTATGTCGACCGTATTAAGCTAACTACTATTGTCCTGCTTGAGATACACATTGAGATACAAAAATGAATTTTTTTTTCTGACAAAACACCGAATCACCCTGGTCTGTCCGCCAAGCCCACTTGAATCCAAATTGGACTCTCTGTAACTTATATATGTATATATATTTTGCCGTGGAAAGGGGATGGATTTCAAACCGTGGATGAGATGAAGGAGAATGTGTCCATGCAGCTAATATGGATTCCCGAAAGATGAATCAGCACAATATTTTTAAAAGTGAAAAGGACGCTTGGGTAAGTGTTTAGGGTCTCAATGGTGTTACCTTATAGAACCAAGGTGCTTTTGTCTCGAGTATGCAATTTTTTTGTTCATATTGAATGGCTGGATACTTTCTGGTCAGATTTCATCTATGATAAATGTCATTAAGCAAATTGATATAAATATGAAAATGCTGCTTTTGATAAACAGGATACTATAATATTTAAGGCATTAATTTTTGTATAAATACCGATAAGTAACTGTTGCTAGAGGCAAGTTCTTCTATAAAAGGTAAGAATATTCATTGTATTTCAAAATTGATTGCGCTCTCTTAGAATAAAAAGGAACAACAGAAATTACTTACCAGAATTATCCTGGGACGGCAAACCGGAAGTACCATTTTGCATATTCTTCTGCAGATGTCCATGATCTTCCGGCGACAATTTCTTCTGAAGTATTTCCTGGTAAGATTTCCGACATGAAGCTGGAATCAAGTCATTCAGAACCGGGTAAAGCGCTGAGCTTTTCTCCGGAGTGTCCAAGATGGAGACCATCGTCTCAGCAAGTTCAACCACATCACGTGACCGTTCAAAGCGTTTCAAACTAAGAACCAGACGTTCCCTTTCCTGGGGTTTCAAATATTCGTGGCATAATCGCTGGAAAGTCTTTACTAATTGATTTGGGGTCTGCCTGTTGGCCATTGATTGAAACGAGTTGCCAAGTGACAAAATTCTGGGGGAAATGTTAAAGATTGAACGGATCCGTGGGTTGAAGAAGGTTTATTTTGAATTTTATTGTCATTGTCATTATTTTGAATAGAATGGATGGTTTCTGTGTAACTATTTAGACTATTGTCTTCTAGTGTAATTGAATGGGAATTTTGGTTTTAGTCTAGAAATACTTAAAGCGTTCTTGCCTGAAACTCTCTGTGGGCCTGTTCATTTATTTCTACCAAAGCGAACTTAATGGTTGGTAGTTAATCATTTAAGTTAGCTTAGCCTGGCGCTGGGTAGCAATAGTGGGACATCCATTGCAGATATAACTCACTAGCAAATTAATCTGCAACACGAACTTGCTATCCAGTAGTTTAAGCACCTAGTGTGGATCAAACTGTCTGCACTAGTGGATTGGTTTAAGATACGGTTTGGTTAGCCACCGCGCTACAGGTGTATTCAAATTCAATGGTTTTTAAATGAAAGAAAGCTTGCATGTTTTTCAAACTAGTGTCAGGACAGTGCCATTATAAACACTAATTGAGGGACGCCAAAGCATAAGGTTTCGAACCTTACCGAGGATTATATCAGTAGAAATGTTTTTTATTGAATGAAATCCGTTAAGAGGAATTAAAACACTGGTTGATTTCAAAACATAACCTACCTTTATATATTTATTAATATCATTTGATTACAACACGAAATCAGTTTTACGATTTCTATTAATAGGACTTCTACCTCTGATTTGTATAAAGTTGTATTGTGTTTGTCCTTATAGATTACATAGAGGAAGAAATGTTCATATACCCTTCTATGGCATATAGGTACATCTGCCTGTAAGTTTAAGTCTTGCAACCCTATCAAACATAAATGGAATGATGAGCACATGTAAACCATTAACCAAGTTTTTATCCCTCCATCTTACGGCTGGATTTTCGCAAGTAATTTACTTTGTAAATAGTTGTACGTAATTGGCCCTAAAACTATGAGACACTCCTTGCTGAAACCGGGATCTTTACAAGGTTTTCCAGAAATATCTAACTTTTTACTGACTTTGATTGTCTTATCTATCTTCGTTGGTAAATATACGATCAGATTAACTGGGATTTTGTTTTTGTGAGGAGGTAGATATATTGTATTATCAAATCGATCGGGATTTCGTGACCGGGCTTATCCCGTATAAGGTCTATCTAACAAATATAACAGGCGTATAAATCTTAAATACATGTAATTTGAGCTTTATACGCCTTTTGTTTGTATATATGAGAGAGAAATAGAAAGATAGAGAGTGTGTGTTATTTAGAGAACGATTATTGTCCTCATAATGTGACACAGGGAAGATAAAGAACGACCATAAAATATAGATAGAATTTTTTAAAGAATAATTGTTATGTAAAATACTCTTTTGGTAAATACGATAGAAATATACTGGAAAGCCCCAAAGATCCCAAGAGATTTATTGTGGTTCAATACTCATTAAAACAGACCTTTGATGTATAGCTAAATATATATATTATATATATGAATAAATCGTGCCTAGTGTGGTTCATCCCAGACAGGAAGAAGAAAACTGTTGTATCTGTCAAAGGCGCATATTAACGACCAGAAGTTGTTGAAGCAAGACTCTCGAAGAATGTTTGCCTTTGAAAATTCCTGATCTTCTTATGCCCTTCCTGTATGAAATGAACAGAATAGAGGAAGAGGAATTAATAAGAGAAACATGTATTTAGGAGATGCAAATTATGTATATTCAAGCAATAAGTTCAGACCCTACTGTCATGATAGCAAAACTTTTTTCACAGCTCCCGTACCAAACGATTTTTTTTTGTTAATATGTACCTATTTATAAACAACAAAAGCTATCCATATATGCCTACAGAAATGAACACATTCTTCTTCGCCAACAAAATCTGATATTTACAGAGCTGATGTTTTGGGTAATCCTTGCTTATTCGGTACTAAAATCACCTGGCATAAGGATTACCAAAAGTTATTCCCCTTGATGACTAAAAATGTTTTGATTTTTTCAGTGGAATAGTACACTGGTCCAAGATGAGATAACTCCTAAATATTTTTTAAAATCAAAATCTGCATTGGGTTATCTTCAAATATTTTTCTCGTTTACACGATTACTTTAAAGGGAAATAAAAACAAGGAAGATAGTAGACTCTGTTCAAAACCTGCGACATTGTATATACAATTTTAGACAGCAGTTGGTATATTTGTTCCTGTACTAAAACTATCTGGTTCCCATCCATTGTAACCTTCAGGTCATAACAGGACTCGTACACGGCAGTCATAAAATAAATGTATTAGTTTATTTTTATAGCTTTTATATAGATAGATATATGAAGTGTACATATTAGTTATAAACACTGTATAGCGTGCTTTATTTCTTTCTATCTTTTTATAATCTCGAGAAATGATTTTTTAAAAAGAAGTGATATGACGTAGTGTGACGTGATACTCTTTGTTCGCCCACTCCCTATATTTTACCTTTACAAACGCTGTGAACCAATTCAAAATAGTCAGAACAAAAAACAGTTAGTCATCCATAGAAATTGTCTATTTTCGTCGCAGTTGAAACATTCATTCTTTTAAAATGCGTCAACTAAAAATAGGTAACAATCTAATACGAAGTTCTGATGTTTTTTTTTACACGATCCGTATAACGAATTTGTCTTCTATATAAAAAAAAACTTATTTTTTCCAAGTAGATATATGTGAGTTCGATCCATGAAGCTGGTCTTAGGCCAAAGTTTGCATAATCGAACAAATACAAGTAATTTCTCAATGTTTCGAGTAGTTTTTCTTTCATCTCATATTGAGACTTTTATTTGGTCGTAAAGATCAAATTGGTTTTTATATTCTACGACCATCAAGTAAGGAGCCTAGACCAGAAATGACCTCTGACGAGATTTAAAGTCACATCCTTAGCATAGTCATCGCCGTTCGGATCTAGCCACGAAAACCAACCGACAGACCTCATCCAGATTTAGTCATAGAGGTGCATTCTTCCTTATTCGATTTACTCCACGTCATATTGTTTGTTTACATCTACTACTACTACTACTTCTGAACTCGTATCCTTGAGAGTCTGCCTGACATATTCAGTGCCGTTTGGATCTAGCTCCAAAAACCAACCAGCAGACGTCATTCAAATTTAATTACATAGATATAATCTTCGCTGTATTTACACCACGTCATTGTGTTTGTTTACATCCACTGCTGCTACTACTAACTATTACAGCTACTACTACTAGTAGTATTATTAGCAGTAGTAGTAGTTTTTTTAAGTTGTCCGATCTTCGTAGAGGACGCATTGTCAGTATAATCAGTTTCCGACTAGTTTTCATTTAATTTTATCTTTGTTGCTTTTTACTGCAAGGATCACGTAGGCTTTCATTTGGTGTATGCAAAAGATCTCAGAACATTTTTCTTTTTGAAAACAAGAGACTGAATACACAGTCGAAAAGCAGGGTTTTAGCCGGAAACTTTTGCACAGTCTTAATAAATTCTACGACAGTAAGGTAATCAGAATTAATCAGAAATAAAGAATTTATTCTCGAGCGATATTTGAAGGATAAGGAATGCGAATTCAAATCTCGAAGGATGTTAAGTCTTCATGTTCTATCCATGGACCTTACTTGACAACGGTAGAATGTAAGAAAATCAAAACTACCTGATTATTGCTGTTAAAAAGCAATTGAAATACGATAAAGAAATTACAGGGCAGGCAAAAAGACACTCCTCATCGGAAATTAGTATTGACTTCACTATTTATGAGTTGATTTTAGTTAAACTAGCTTTACTTTGGACCAGACAATTTTAGAATTTGCGTACTGTATCAAAATTCAACGTAGGCACCGGCGTTGTCCACCAGTTTTGGTATTGCCTCGATAAATCTCTTCAGAAGGTACGGGCATATGTTAGCCATGACATTTCGAATGCTCTCCTCCAGTTGATCCTGATTTTGTAGCTTGGTACGATGCATCTCTACATGAAGAAGTTACAGGGTGTAAGGACAAGAATTATCGCCGGCCATGATTTGTAATAGGAAGTCAATTCACACCGACCCTGTATATCAAAGAATCGATGATATCAAGAATGCTGCATCTAAGGAATTCGGTCAATTCAAGACTATTACGTCTCGTTGTATATTACGTCTATTTCTTCTAGGCGTAAATAAGCAACAATAACAAGACGAAAGAAAAAAAAAACTTGTCAAATCTTAACAATAAGGCTAACGCTTCATCTAAAAAAATCACATAATTCTATCCAAGAATCTTTTTAAAACTTCTTTTCTGGTTTACTAATTAAAAGAAAAAGACGCTCATTGTTCACTCTCGAGAATTAGAAATTATCTTTTGATCCTTTCTTCTGACCGTCACTGGACCAGAACCCACATTCTCGTGAGACATATTTTGTTTGCTTCGAAAACAATTGTTTCAGTATTTCCTGTTTAATAATAATTCCAGGTGGTTCAAATAAGTGCGAATAATACGACAAGCAGATGGCGTCAGCCATCCTCGACAGAAATTCAGCCCATACAATAGTACAATTGTATATTGATTAACATTGAAAGAATTCACAAGGTCACCACATCAATCCAAGGCCGAATCAATCTATCTCTCTATCTCTCTATCTATCTATCTATCTATCAATGTGTACTCCCTTCCTTTGTTCCTTGTTTCTTTCTTCCTTTCCTTCTTTCTTTCTTTCTTTCTTTCTTTCTTTCTTTCTTTCTTTCTTTCTTTCTTTCTCTCTCTCTCTCTCTCTTTCTCTGTTTGTTTGTTTGTTCATTTATTTCTCAGTGAAGGTGCAATTGACGTAGTGGAGTTACGATTGCTGTTGTCGGTAATGGGATCGGCGACCCGAGTTCAAACTCCAGTCAGGGCTGTTTATGTTCACTTCGTGCTAATGTCCTTGGAAAATTCATGAATCAATCTCTTTTCTCCCTTTTCAGCGATGGGTAAAATAGTTAGGCAGATAATGCTGCCTAGCCCCGAGCATCAACTCTGATTCAAAACCAGGAAGTAGACCGCCCTCAAGATGGTTTAATGCCCGAATTTGACGTCATCCCCGTAGCCAAACTGATGCCAGACGTATCTCTCTCTCTCTCTCTCTCTCTCTCTCTCTCTCTCTGTTTTCCTCTATAAATTAGCAAGGCCGAGAGGGGCTATTCTGGCGACTGTGCATCCAAGGATCTCCGTACGCTTTGCCCAGGAATGCGCCCTGGAGAGGACGTTTCACTATTCGTAGAGACGTAACATTTCTCAGTCTATTTGTATCTACCTCAGTCTGTTTCTGGCAGTCTATCTGATGTATGAATCTATCCCATTCTCTAATTGTCATTATACTGATACAAGGCCAATACCTTTTTCCTTCTCTTCTTCCACTTATCTCTCCGATATTTTCCCTATTTCTTGCCCCTGATTGCGTTGTCAATCATATCAATTCTTGTGCACAAATAAGGGACGGATTGCGCAATTTTTCTGATATAGGATCATCACCAGCATCATCATCATCATCATCAGCAGCAGCAGCAGCAGCAGCAGCTAATTAATGCCCGTCGTTGGAAATAGACCTTCTACAAGATTCACCAGACCACTCAGTCGCAGAGTCAGTACTTTCTGAACTTGTCTTGCTCTTCGAGCCATCTTATTTTTGCATTATTTCGCAAATGATTTTTGGGAATACACGTTGTGTTGCGATTTCTATTCTTGCAACATGACATTGCCATTTAAGTTTTCTTATGGTTTCTTTGCTATCTCTGACCCCTGTTTGTTTTCTTAATCAATGTACTATTTTTTGATCTATCGACGTGATGTTAATCACGATTCTCTCCTGTGCGCATTTTATAGTTCTCAGTTTGAGAGCCGATCTTTTTTTTTAAAATTATTATATTCCATGTTCCATCCAACTCCATAGGTAAATAGCAGGAGGATAACCAGCAGTGAAGGGTGGGTATTGGTTATCAACGCAGGATACTGAATCAGCGTGCCGAGTTCGAATCTCGGCTGAGACGAATTTCATTGGAAATAAGCATGAATCTACGTCTTCTTGATACCCTGTCCTATCACCAGTCATCTTGGTCATGGTTTAGTCACGATGGTAGACAATGAGATTAGGAACCCCTCTCTGATAACAGGAGCACGTAATCCAGTACTAGCTACGTCTGCGATTCTGAAACAGAAGCACTTGGCTCCCGGGATTGGAATTTCCCAAGGAGAGGATCTTCATCCGGGAGAGGAACGTATACTAATAAGTATAATGGTGAATAGAGATTAGTAAATAACGAATATATGTTGACTATCTCCTGCGTCATATAATGTTAATCATACTCAAGTAACGTCTTCATTCGATCGGTAACAACCTGAACTGATCTACCTGACTGCAAGGCCTCGTTCAGCGAGGATCTCTAGCCCAAACTCTGGAAACCACTTTTCACATGTTAGGTTATTTACAGTGCCTTCTCCATTAACTGTGCAAATCATTTTGCATTTGAACAACATTTTTTTTTACATATCTTTAAAAATGCTTAAGAATTTACAATATGCCTAAGATGTTGCACCTTTTTTTCTTCAATCTTCAACGATAGAATCAATGAACAAAAATACGCCAATTTTGACAGTTGAAAAATATGCACTGGAATTAAAGCTCTCGTAATAGAACCGAAAACTGTCTTTTTAAATGAATTTAGTTATAACTATGACATTTGTAAGGCCGTCTAAAGTTCTTTATAACGTTCTTAAGGCCGTCTAAAGTCAAATGCAGAACAAACATTGTGATATTTACAGACTTTATCTTATTAACTATAGGTTCACAGCAGCGAGTCCCAGTTTCTGAGAATAATACAATATGAAGAATATGAAAACAAATAATAACCGCCTGTACATTGTTGTACTCATTAAGACTTTATGGAAAAGAAAACGATTTCCCACGCCTTTTTCGTGAGATCCAAATGCAACCAATAATGCGAATAAATGAAAAAAAAATAACGAGAGGAAATAATTTAAAAACAAAGCTTACTTGAAACAAATCGGAGAAGTTTGTTGAATAAACCCAAACGGTAAAAAAGTCCTCAGTGGAAGTTGGGAAATTTTTTAAAAAAATGAATATTAGTCCGTCGTAGGATTATATGTGGTAGTGATGAAATGAGCATTAAATATATGTATATAAAATGTGTATAAAAATGTCAGAGAAGAACAATAATGAAACGATCAACCAAGAATCGGGCACCACGTGTTGTGATATCGTAGAACCAATAACAGCAGTTATGACAACAATGACCAGAAAATAAATGATGTAAAAAAAATGAAAACATTGAACATTAAGCACAGCTGTGACTTCCGGTACGTCAATTTGTGAGTACGCACACATTTATATAAAGGCGTTGTCATCATCATCAATCAATCAATCAATTTATCTATCTATCTATCTATCTATCTATTTACAGTTAAATACGCACGCACACGTACATACATGCATACATATATATATATTGGTTCCATATATATGGTTCCACATGGAAACTTTAAAACCTGGAAACCTGGAAACACATAGTCACACACCACACACCACTGAAGATGGGAATAAATCCTGGAACGTGTCTGGACCATTAACATTTAAGGATTAATAAACCTTACCTCTAAACACTTTACTCCTGGGTCTGCCTCACTCTTACAGTTCATATTATATATATATATATATATATATATATATATATATATATACCGTATATGTGGTACAAATCAGGCTAGCAGTGTAACATAATATGATAATATATTAACAATATAAAACCACTTCTGAAATGCTCGATACATACAACATTTTACTCATGGAGTTGAGTTGTTTAAGAGTAGAGCTGGAAATAAATAGTAGATTGTGGATTAGCTACACAAACT
Organism: Thysanoteuthis rhombus; assembly: GCA_963457665.1. NCBI lineage: Eukaryota > Metazoa > Mollusca > Cephalopoda > Oegopsida > Thysanoteuthidae > Thysanoteuthis > Thysanoteuthis major. The sequence continues at coordinate 47,856,095 of OY735214.1, forward strand.
AGCTTATGTTTCTGCCCTCTTAGGGCCTCATCCCAAGAGAGCAGAAACATGAGCTAGTTTGTGTAGCGAATCCACAATCTACTATTTATTATATATATATATATATATATATATATATATATATATATATATATATATATATATATATATATAAATGAAAGTACGTTGCAGTATGGGGGCTATCGTCCCGGAAAAAATCAGCAGAGAAGGTTTGAATACCACTTTGGACTCTCAAAGACCATTTTGTCATGAAATCTCTTCAGAGAGAGAGAGAGAGAGAGAGAGAGAGAGAGAGAGGGGATATAGACAGGCAGATAGATAGACGTAGGGAGGTA
>OY735214.1:47858929-47873929 GCA_963457665.1 Thysanoteuthis rhombus
TGACGTGTTTTCACACAGCTGTTCACATACTTTAATCCTGAAAAAAATTCAAGGAATTTCTTGAATAAATATTATTACAGAATAAGTACAAGGGCACCCGAAGCAGTCTGGGGCACGGGGGTCAGAGTTTCAGAAAGGGCATTTTATGCAGGGTTGCCAAATTGGACACGTTTCAGCTAGATCTGACCGATTCTTCCAAATTTAGCCCCTACCCCCAATCTATTGTAGCCGAAAATTTAGCAATTCAAACAAAATAGCAAGTTTGAAGAAAGTGAATGTACAAGTTCTCTCAATTTATTTTGGAGTTGTGGTATATAGTTTTTTTTTTTGTATTGTTTTTGTTTTCTTTATAAATGGGCCTTAAATGAATATGTATACTTTTTTTAGCTATGAAGTTAGCTGAAAATGGAATAAGATCAGCCGATTTTACCCATTTTTAAAAGCATTCTTAGCTATGTAGAACGAACAATACTTGGTATAACACTGATTTTACGACGTATATTTTTATTGTGGAGAAACAAAGTTATCGCAAGAAAACAGAGATCTGGAAAAGCCTTATTATCGTCAATGCAATCAATATTTGAAATATCTCCAGATATAATATTAATCTTAAAAACAACCAAGAACCATGTCCTAAAGGATCCATCCTAATCTTCCTCTCTGTTCCAATTTTAAATATCATTATTATTGTATCTTGATTGTTTTCTTCGTGAATTTAAATTTTAATTAGAAGTTGAGTTTTTCAATTTACAAAATCAAAAGATATGAATAATAACTCTTGTGTCATAGCATTTCCATTTTCAATGTTGATTGTTATTGCGATCATATTTTAATCTTTTTTGAATTTTGATCTGATTTTAAATCTTTTTTCGGAAATTTTGATTCGATTCGAAGATATCCAATCATTCTAAATATCAGGTCAATATATCACTTGGCGTGGAATAAACAATCAAAGCAGCAGCCCCATTTTTCTTTAATTGTTTATTCTATTTTTACTGTCTAGGTCAAGTCACATATTGATCGTGAAATAACAGGATATCATTTCTAATAAGAGTTTTGATATAATATAACAAAATTTATAATTGTTTCAATAAAGAGTTTCAATATAATATAACGCAATTTGTAGTCTTAATTATCTGGTTAGCCTAATGGTAAGAGGATTGATATGTTGAAGTGGTTTCCCTATCGATCACATGTTCGTTTCCTACAGCAGTCACATTTTCTTTATGTGTTTATTCTATTTACGTTGTGTAGGGCGAAGGATACATTAACTGAGTAATAAAAAAGTTTCTATTTAATATAACCCAATTTCTAATCATCCTGTTGGATCATATATATATATATATATATATATATATATATATATATATATATATATATATATATATATGAATACTTATGGCTTCTTCATGACAAATTTGTTTCACGTTTCACTGAATCTTATATATTTCCCGTTTCTATACGTTGAAATTTTTGGCATTCTTGGTTTGAATTTAAAAAAAGTTTTTGTATCCCGTTAAGGGTTCAGGATTTGGAATTATTTGTCTTCTGGTTGTTAATAGCTTATCTGGAAAATATCAGTGGCATCCAATCCTCTTAATAGTAAAGTTCATCGCTTCAAGGTTAGATATCCATAAGTATTTATGATCTACAGAATTTAAAAGAGTCAACAGTATGTAAGTTTTGTAAATGAGAACTTAATATGCAGTTTTGTTTACTTTTCAGTTGTTGACGTTTGAAGTGATGATGTTTACATTGTGTCTTCATTTAGCTACCAATTCATTGGTTTGTTAAGAGGCAGGTTCTTGATGATAAAATCAAGTATGTTTCTCCTCACTTTATGGGTGTATATCTGGAGACCGATGTATTCGTTATGAGTTGCCATTCAAATGATGGTATCCTTTTATCTTCTTTCAATTACCAGACGATAAAAGGCCGCCATTTATGAATTTATTGTTATGTTGATAAATTCATAGTTATAAACAGCTTCAAAATACAAAAACCTAACATGATTAATATAAATATTTCTAAATAATTTTACCAATTCACATCAAAAGAAGTGTTTGGGATCGAATATATATATATATATATATATATATATATATATATATATATATATATATATATATATATATATATATATATATATGTGTGTGTGTGTGTGTGTGTGTGTGTATGTGTGTATGTATGTGTGTCCATGTGTGTGTGTGTGCATGTTTATAAAATTAAAATATGCTTGCATATTTTGATCAAAATCTAAGATGAAAATAAAATCTGTTTATATACATATAATCATAAGTGCCTTACATTATTTGAAATTCTATCTGAGATGATCTCCTGTCATCACACGGATAATGTGTCACTTGGCCTAAACAGCCTGAATAGAATAAACAATCAAAGAAAATGGTGCTGCTGCCGGTATCGAACCTGCGACCGATTAAGTAGCCGCTGTAACGTAACGTAATGTGATGTGATGTCGCACTTACCATTGACCGAAACAACCCCAAAGCCGTGACTGATATGTGATGGATTTATTTCATAGAGTGCTCGATATATTCAACTTTATACTCCGAGAGTTAAGTTGTTTTAGAGTAGAGCTTGAAATATAACAGAAAGTGGATTCGCTACACAAACAAATTCATGTTTCTGTCCTGTCTGGGCCTCATCAGGCAAATCATCAGATTCGCCTGATGAGGCCCAGAGAGGGCAGAAACATAAACTTGTTTATATATATATTCGGGCTCCTATTTGTGCCACCTCGTTGGACCATAGGAAGCTAACCTTGGGATCTCTGCTCAAAGGTACAGGCAGCGGTACAATCAAGACGCTCTGCGCTTAAAATAGATGACACTCACACCATCCCGACCCTCCTCAATAGGGACGGGAGAACTCTATAGCCATCTTGGCATCTACCAACTGTGGACTGTTCATGTACTGTGGTAAAAGTACCTACTGTCGAAATATGCCCGCAAAGGGTGGTGAATACCCATAGCTAGCTTGCATCTGTCAGGAGAAGGGTACTCCAGTTAAAATTTACAATATTGGATTCCTGCTTCTATCTGTGCCATTTAGGTGGACCATAAAAAGCTAACCTTTGGTTCTAAGGGTAGGGGTTGTACTGGGCAAGCTGGCCTCAACTTAGAAACCCATTGCTCAGGCTGGAGAGATATTCTGTACACAGATCCTGCTGTGTAAGGTCTTACTGCTATGGATATCACCCCAAGCTATCTTCGTCCGCAAAACCTAGATATATATATGTACATTATTTTCATCTTGGATTTATATCGAAATATGCAAGGATAGTGTTTATTTTTTATAATCATTATTGTTGAACTTTTGTCTGGATAGCCCCTATCTTTCCCCGGACTTTCAGTTCTCCAAGCCTCCCCTCTTGGCACAAGTAACCCTGATTTTCCATAATTTTTTCCAGCCCTCTTGCAAGATCCTGATACTTATCCCAATCTTTTCTTTCTTTCAATTGTACTCAGTGGTCATTAGATAATGCCTTCTGGCCTGGATCATATGCTCCGTTGAAATCTCAAATGATATCAAAATATTAAAATCATCATCTGCAGTCTTTTGGCTGTTGTCGTTGGACATACACCTCAAAGATTCACCAGACCTCTCTATCATGGGCATCGCAGAGCCAGTACTTTCTGAATCTATCTTGCTCGTCATGCCATCCTACTTTCTGTCGGCCACAATTTCGAATATGATCTCTGGAGATCCAACTTGTGAGTCCTGATGTCCTGCAGTTGCCTGATATTCTTACAACATGTCCAGTGTGTTGTAATTCAATTTTTTAAAAACTGTTTCTATGATATCTTGAACTCCTGTCTTTTCTTAAATATACTTAGCTATCTTATGATATCTCAATGTGAGGTTAAGCATGATTCTCTCATGTGCACTTTGCATGGTTCTTAGTTTGAGGATCAATTTTTCGGTTATGTTCCATGTTTCAGCTCCATAGGTGACTATCAGCAGGATACATTATGGGCCCTCATTAGTAGCGATTCGGTTTCTCTATTCTCTATTCAGATATTTCTCACCTTCAAAACTATGTTCACGTCATTCCATATGCAATTCTTTTAATGTGTTGTTCAAAATATCTCAATTTAAGTTGTGTGTCTCACAATTTTTGGATTCTCATTTTCAGGTTTTTTGGTTCTCTACTCTCCCTCCTCCAAGTTCTCGTCTTGATTTCGACCGTTAGAAACAGCCAACCAAAACTGTCAACGAACCTGTTTACACAGGTTTCTTCAGTTTTTAAGTTGCTTCGACAGGCTTGCTATGTATCCATGTATAAGGCGTATAGGACGCTCAGGGTTGACTACAAAAATATATTTTTTAAAAATCTCCCCTTATAATTGATCATCGGTGTGGGTTCAATTTACATTCTAAGTTTTTGCTAAATTGATTCCGTTTGTTTCCAGCAGCATTCACGCTCGTTTTCTGGGAAAAACATACTTTTTTTCATTGATTACCCCTTTTCCGAATTTTTTCCTAATGATACCCCCCCCAAATTACAGCATGCTGCTGAATGACGTCAGAGACAATTTCTGATGAGTGACTAACCAGACATATTTTGATAAGCCTTTCCTTACTTCGTCCACTTATCTACAAGCCTTTTGATTGGAGAGTCAGCATACTTGTATCACTATTGATCTCTCTTCCAATACAGGTTTAATAATATCCAAACGCCAATATGTTTGAAACCTACGGGGACAGATAAACGCACCATGTGGTAACACTTGTGAACTTAACAATGACGGGTGTTACGCCTATCTGGGTCATCGATTTCAAGTTCTCAGGTAAGAGATGTTAGTCAGAAATACGTAATATCAATTAGCCATAACGATGAGCCCAGTTAATAATCAAGTTTCATCATCGTCATCGTCATCATCATCATCATTCCGTTATTGTCCATCGTTGGACATACAACTCCCCAAGGATTTGCCAAATCTCTCTATTATGGGCGATGCAGGGCTGATACTTCCTAAAATTGTCTAGCTTGTCTTTCCCTCTTGTATTCTGCCGGCCTCGGTTATGCAAGTGATCTCTGGAGATCCATGTTGGGGGTCACAATGTCCATCGGATAACCAGCCAATTGCCATTTGAGTTTTCTGTTTCTATGATGTCTCCTGTTTTGTTTCCCCTGATATTCTCTGCTGTTTTGTGATCTCTCTGTGTGCAGTTAACCATGATTCTTTCATGTGCCCGTTACATGATTATCAGCTTGAGAGCCTGTCTCTTGGTTAGGTTCCATGTTCCAGCTCCCTAAGTGACTATCGGGGGTATGCATTGTTTATTAGAATTTTAGCTGCTGAAGGAAGAATAAACTTCGATAGTGAATTTCAAGATGTAAACTGCTCAGATTAAACTGTTTTAGAACTCATTATTCGTTTTTACATTAATTCTGCATACATTAATCTTTTGGATACATTTATAAACTAAGCTTGTGTCATAGCAATGTGAAATTCTTTACTCTGTATGGAGAGTATTGGAGAGCAACCCTACATATAGAATATAGAATCGTTTGTTTCGTACACGTTTCTGTGAATTTTGGCATAATAGATTGTTTGCATCAGTATACTATTTATATATATTTCATATACATATAATTTTATATAATTTGTATTGCAACTCTTTAGTGTGGCTATAGACTCTCCATTATCTTCAATACTGCAAGGCAGGATTGAAACCTTCAGACCCGGAGGCCGATATCCTACCTATGTGCCACAGACCTGGATGGTCAGTAAGTTGAATATTCATTTAGCATATATTCCCCGTCCACCAGAGTGCTCTATATTTGCCAGCATTTTTCGATCTTACAGTGTTGGTTAATACAATTTGGGAAGAGAGAGAGAGAGAGAGAGAGAGAGAGAGAGAGAGAGAGAGAGAGAGAGAGAGAGAGAGAGAGAGAGAGACCCTTATTTCCATACGGATTGTACGCTTGTGGAAGACCGTAGAATGATTCAGAACAAATCCTGGAAATTATAGAACATGAGTAGGCTACCAACGGGCCGCGGCCTCGACCCAGATCTGGTCCTTGAAGAGATTCTGATCCGCCCACGAATAAATATCGGGATACTATGCTTACTTCTAACGCTTCAAAGATTTGTTGTGTCTTTTTAAAAGATTCAAAAGACGCCACAATTGAAGTAAATTGCGACCAAACCGAGTTATTTGATTTCTAATTGGCATCCTTGGTTAGGCACCAATAATTTTCAAGCGTGTGTTATTCGATGAGAAATTACACATAATTAGATGCGCTTCAATGGATGATTCCCATATTTTGAGTTTTTTTTTATGGCATTTATTTTGCCCTCCGCCCACTTACTAATACATGAGAGAAAATGTTTACAAAACCCTTGCATAAACCATGGTACCCAGCAACTGTTTTTGTAGTACTAGTGTAATCATGATTGATGATCAATATTATTTTATTATAGGTTTTTTTTTACCGCTATTTCAGTAAGTGAACGCTTCACCTCCATGTCGATCTCTCAATCTCTCCTTTTCCTATCATCATCAGCAGCAGCATCATCATCAGCAGCAGCAGCAGCATCAGCAGCAGCAGCAGCAGCATCAGCAGCAGCATCAGCATCATCATCATTCTTTCAATGTCCGTCGTTGGACATAGACCTTCCACCAGGATTCGCCACACTTCTCTATCATGGGCGTCGCGGGGCCAGTATTTTCCGAATTTGTCTACCTCATCTCTCCATCTAATATTCTGCCAGCCTCGGTTGCGCATGTGATCTCAGGGGATCAATGTCATGAGTCGTGATGTCCTTCGGTTGTCCGCCATTCTTGCAACATGACCAGCCCACTGCTATTTGAGATTTTTGATGGATTCTATGATGTCCCTGACTCTTGTCTTTTTTCAGATGTACTGTGTTGTCTTGTGGTCTCTCCATGTGAGGCCCAGCATAATTCTTTTCATGTGCACGCGGTATGGTTTCATCTCCATTAGTGACTATTGGGAGGATACATTGGTTATACACCCTTCTTTTTAGGATTAATGGGATCTTCTTTCATAATCTTTTAAAATCCTGTCTTCTGTTCACCACTATGAATTGTTCCGGAGAGAGTGGTGTTTTCTACAGTTTCTCTGAAACTTGAATTGGCTAGGCGATGACACTTCCTCGGTGAACTGTTCCTGAGAGAGTGGTGTTTTATTTACTGCTTCTCTGAAACTTGAATTGGCTAGGCGATGACACTTCCTCGGTGAACTTTTCCGGAGAGAGTGGTGTTTTATTTACTGCTTCTCTGAAACTTGAATTGGCTAGGCGATGACACTTCCTCGGTGAACTGTTCCTGAGAGAGTGGTGTTTTATTTACTGCTTCTCTGAAACTTGAATTGGCTAGGCGATGACACTTCCTCGGTGAACTTTTCCGGAGAGAGTGGTGTTTTATTTACTGCTTCTCTGAAACTTGAATTGGCTAGGCGATGACACTTCCTCGGTGAACTGTTCCTGAGAGAGTGGTGTTTTATTTACTGCTTCTCTGAAACTTGAATTGGCTAGGCGATGACACTTCCTCGGTGAACTGTTCCGGAGAGAGTGGTGTTTTATTTACTGCTTCTCTGAAACTTGAATTGGCTAGGCGATGACACTTCCTCGGTGAACTGTTCCTGAGAGAGTGGTGTTTTATTTACTGCTTCTCTGAAACTTGAATTGGCTAGGCGATGACACTTCCTCGGTGAACTTTTCCTGAGAGAGTGGTGTTTTTTTTATTGCTTCTCTGAAACTTGAATTGGCTAGGCGATGACACTTCCTCGGTGAACTGTTCCGGAGAGAGTGGTGTTTTATTTACTGCTTCTCTGAAACTTGAATTGGCTAGGCGATGACACTTCCTCGGTGAACTGTTCCTGAAAGAGTGGTGTTTTATTTACTGCTTCTCTGAAACTTGAATTGGCTAGGCGATGATACTTCCTCGGTGAACTGTTCCTGAGAGAGAGGTGTTTTTTTTATTGCTTCTCTGAAACTTGAATTGGCTAGGCGATGACACTTCCTCGGTGAACTGTTCCGGAGAGAGTGGTGTTTTATTTACTGCTTCTCTGAAACTTGAATTGGCTAGGCGATGACACTTCCTCGGTGAAACAGAATCGGTTAGCAAAGAGCCCCCCCTCTCCCTGATAATATGACATCATAACTTGACTGGTTCATAAATAGATCAGGATCAACAGCAGAACTTCACCAGTTTTAGAAATAAACCACTTGCTGAAGACCCGGATGTGAACCGTCTGAAAGAAAAAACAAACAAACACACAGACGGGAAGAGTAAAAAAAAAAAAAAAAGAAAAAAGTAGCAAAAAACAAAAACAGACAAAAAAAACGGAAAGAAAAATTCTCTTTGATATTTTTAGTATATTGTTCATAAGTGTAATGATTGATTTTTTTTTACCTTTTAAGTGAGAGATTTCAAAACAACAAGGCGTGGGAAATAACAGTAAAATAATTGAACGATGTGTATCTCCTAGTTCAAGTCCTTTTTTTTCATTAATAAAAAGCCGCTCCTGAAAAATTCATTGTAACATTTGGCACAAACTAATAAGTAAACAAATATATAAATGAATCCAAAATTATTGAGCAAGAAACATGTTACTTTGGGGGTTGTTTACTAACCATCACTCAGTTTTGGCACAATGCCATTCAGTATGATGTATCCAGTGAGGATCGAACCCGTTACAGGATTGTTAGACGTACAAACGATTGAAAAATCCTTGTTCTACGTAAAGATAATGAGAAAACTTCAGTTGAAATTAGCGTATAGCGTCTCTAATCTGTACCAACCCCATCATACGAAGTTTTCCATGTTGCAATGTTAATAAAAAAAAGGATGTATAAAAGATGATATTGATGAGTAAGATTGTTTTTATTTATCTGTAGAAATGTATAGAAACGGCACTCAGCTGAAAAAGAGGAAAAGCTGGTATTCGTCATTTTATTTTGATCTCAACTATTGAGTTGCTCTGCGCTTGTCATGGGATAGCATTTGGGACGTTTATTTTTTTTTCACAAAACTAATCTAAAAATACTGCTTTTGAGTATATTGAGACAAGCTGTCATGTCAGTGTGAATTTTATTATCAAAATTAATTTACTTTTACCCATTGATACTAAAATTTGGGATAGAAAGAAACAGACGATAATTTTGGTTAGTATGTTTGATTTCATTTTAAAAAAGGTGAAAATTTTATTTGAATGCAAAAAGATTTGTGCAGTTTATGAAGAGGCTACCGATCAAACACGTCTTAAGTTGTCTGCCAAGCTTGGAGATTTCTAGCAGAACAATGCTTCATGGCCTGGTAGACCAGTTAAGGTTGATAACAATCAAATGTAGACATTATTCTAGAATAATGAACGTTATACGACGCAATAAATAGCCAACATACTCAAAATATCCTAATCGAGCGTTGCAAACCATTTGCTCTAGCTCGGTCACGTTAGTCGTTGTAGGTGTTCGGCTTCCACAAAACAAATATGTTCCGGTTTTGGGACAAATCATGAGGAGCTATGAAAAGTGGATACTTTGCAGCAACATAGAATGCAAGAGATCATGGGTCAAGTGGAATGAACCTATACTAACCGTACCAAAGACTGCTTTTCATCTTCGACAGATAATGCTGAGTATACGTTGGAACTGAAAGGGAATCTTCTATTAAACCGAACAACCGATTCGAAAAAGTAATGCTCTCGATTAGACCAACTTAAGGCAGCTATTGATGAAAGGTGTTTGAAATTAGTCAAGGGGAAGGGCTTGAAACTATATAAGGATAACGCTAGTCCGTATATTCTTTGGCATCCAGGCAAAAGAATGTACAATTGTTGTTGTTACTTATCCGCAGTATCCATCAGATATTGTACGTTTGGATTACCATTTGAAGAGGCTGGTTCCTAAACGCTATGAATCCACGGTCATTAACCAGAGAAGAAACTTTTTTTCTTTATCAGAAATAGTTGTAGCATGAAAACCACTCTTTCCTGTTTGAAACCTGAATATAACACTATGGAACGTAATGAGATAAGAGAAATTTAAGTCAAGATTTCGTTTTTTAATATTCAATTACGCATTTTTTTTAAATGGCGCTAACTGTGTTTTGGGGCCCGGATTTTTCATTCGTTCCAGTCTTTACAGAATAGGATTTGAATTCCGTGGGAGACTGCAAGCAAAAGGCACTTACAGCAGTTATTTGCTGAGGGAGGCAAAACAATCGTGGGAGGATGGCATTATGAAGTTTCTTGAAAGATGGCAGAAGATAGTGGAAGAAAGAATAAACATGTGGTTCGCCAATCTCGGAGATTACGAGCTGAACAATGCTTCATGGCCGGATAGACCTGTTGGAAAATGTGAAAAATCTTCTTTTAATCTTACTTAATGAACGTTACCCAATATTTACAACGTTTTTTTTTTGTTTTGTTTTTTTACGTTACCCAATATTTACAATGAATAGATTGCTGGGGAATGGAAAACCATCCAGTTTTGTGTAAAACCAAATAAGACGGTAGTTGGTATGAAAATTAACCTTTTTCATTCTAACGGAAGAGCCATTGCAGTAAACGCGGCTCTTTTCACCAGAAACAAGTGGTGCACTAGGATCAGGAGGTTGAAAACAACAATTTGTTCGAGATTTGAGAAAACAATCTTTTCAAGACAAAAATCGTGAAAAACTGCAAGAGAGTGCGAATAATCATCCCCCTGCTCTCGGCCATTTGTGACCGGGAACCCATATGATGATGTCTAATGCCAGTGGACCCGTTCCTCTGGGTTGTACAACCCAATTTTACCAAGAAAAGTAAAATCAGAGTATTCTCTGATGTATGTGGCGTGCACATAGGCAAGGCTGAGGAGAACATGATAATTTCTATCCCTGCCCACGCGGACGTCTGTTGGGACCCCTCCACCTTAAACTCGACTTTGTTCTACTTTTTGCTTTCGTGGGGAGGCGAATAAGTCCTGGGAATCATTAAGAAGAACTAATGCAGACGATTGGGGTTAGATTCAATCATTCACCCAAATAGAGCGGCAAACGTTGCTATCTATTTAACGGCAATGACAACATTATCTATTTTCCTTGAATTTTCTTTCTTATTTTGATAATCGAAAGAGACATGCTTGACTGCAGTAGGGTCAGACTCCCTTGCTTCATTAAAATCTGAAAGGTAAACAAAACAGAATTTATTTTTCGGGACAATGTTATTCAAAAACTACGCATCCCATTTAAACTCCTTTATTTGTAGATCGTGTAATAAAAGAAGGCGTCCTGTTTTGCGCGAGATAATTCGTCATCAGTTTTTTTTACGAATGCATCTCTTATTCGTGTCGTAATGACGTCACCGGCTTTTGATGATGTCATTGTCACTGTTATAACAACCGAAAATAAAGTCAAAACAGAATTGAAGGAGTTTGACAAACGCCTCGCTCTAAATCGGAGAAAAAAAAGAAAGATGCCACAGATTCGCAGAAATGACAGTTCGTCACTCATTTATAATATCTGGATACCATAATTTCTTTGCTCGTCAGACTCCTTTCTCTCTTTGCACACACTCGTATTTGTACGGATGTACATCAAAAAGTCCGAAGTCTAACACCTAGTTATAAGCTGAATTCTGATCAGGAATTTTCACTATGTAATGTTTGATCTATTTGTTTGTATGTATACATATATGTTCCAAGTTGTAGCCACAGTTTCGCATCTATGAAAATGAATTTTTGCACAGGGATTCCATGTATTGTTTTCCCCTGTTTTACATCAATTTCTCATGGGATAAACACCACAATATTTATCTCACCAACTTGTTTACCCATCTCCCCGAATTATTCATCATTTTAAAATACCCTTTTCAGAGTTTCAGTCGTTTTTTTTTAAATCATATAAAATGTTTAAGAATATTTTAAGATGCCTTTTACTTCATGCTTATGCTCATTTTTTATCCTTAGCTTCTTTGAAATGTGAACATTTCTGTTTGGGAAAATCTTCAAATTCATTAAAAGCCTATCCGTATGTGATAGCCTAACTGCACAAAACCACACGACATAACCCCATGAAATTTTCTGAACGTGTCAATGTGACCCCTGAAAACTTTTTAGGAAACCTGTTTTTTGAAAATCGCCCAAAAATATTTCCAAAGGGCTTACAAGGAAATCAATGCTAAAATGGACGCATTTTTTTTGCGTCCGCCTCTAATTCTGCACGATTCTAAAATACGCTTTTATACGTAATTGCTGGATACCACTTTAACAGGCAGAATAGATTGATGTGATGTTACTTAATCGCAGTGAGAGCGGGGACTAAGTATCGTTTATAGAGAGGAGAGGAGAGTAAGAGGCGAATATCAGGGGCTGATCAGAAAATGCTTATCGCACTAACAGTGTAGGTACTTTGGTAACGTATCGTTTATGCAGAAGGACTTAGAGTAAGAGGAAGAATGACTGATTATTTATCTGTTAAGTGATGTATATGCACATTTAACATTTTTCCTAAATCTGCAAGAAAAATTCTAAAAACCACAAATATCACTTAAAAAATCATATTAAGCTCTACCTGATTTCTATCTATCCATCTATCTATCTATTTATCTATCTATCTATCCATTTAATTACTTTGTGTCTATCTATCAATTTAATTGATTTCTAACCCTCTATCTCTTTTACAAAAATGTATTATGCCCGTTCGGGTGGTATTTAGCTAGTGCATATAAAGGCATATTTTAGACTTTTAACTGATAAATATATCTTTTGGTCTTTCGTGCCTAACAAAATCTTAATACATTTTTACAGTTACATTTCATAATTTTTGTTTTAATATTTACTTTTTAAAAATATGATTTAAGCTTTTTCAAAAGACTCTTTCAATTACATCAATGCTTTTTTTAAAAATTATTCCAAGGTATTTTTCATTTTATTAAATTATCCTAGTATTCACTTCCACCTATATAAATTTGGAGGTTATGTTATTTTTACTGTAGATTTGAATGTAACAAAACTCTTTATCGTGTAATTTACATATGTTGAGGTGAATTACAGTAATATAATCAAATATTTTAAGTTATCACTGCATACATTTTTATATTTTGTAAAAAGTAAATTTATTTCCCCTACGTTTTAACATAAATTGGCTGTGCCAAGATTTTATTTTTATAGAGCAATCAATTTATTGTGAGAGATGAATAAAAAACAGACCACAAACTTGGCCTTGAAGCACTGGATCGTACATTCAGGAACCTCTGTAAAAAGCAATGACATCATGGGCGGATACCACTCCAGATTTGGGGTGTTTTCTTTCAAAATCCGACTGTAATTTTTAATTTTCCAAATATTCTGAATTGCTTGGATGCAACAATTCTGATCGAGTGTGCATTCCCAGAGCAAGTGAAGATTCTCAGCATCTTTTTTTTTTCAAAGCAATCGATACAATGTATATTGAATCCATTAGATTGTATCTAAGTATTTATAAACCCAAATAATACCGGGTACTTCTGTTAATACGTATATTTTTCTGTATGGCCAGTATTCTAAAAGATGATATCATGAGTTGTTTTGCATGCAGGCAGAGATTAAAACCGGTACAACAGATTTGATATTCACGTAGGTGAACACACAATAGACTTGGCACAAAAAGCAAGACACGTCTGTTGTTATACTTATTGATCCCTAATTGTCAAATACGTTTTTGGAGTAACCTGTGTAAGTAAGCTCTTTGTTTCAAAAAATTAAATAATATGTAATGTTTAAAAAAATCCATGTACAATCCTGTATAATAATACCCAATATAAAATACCAAGCTACGTCTATCATGACAAATTACGATGAAATGGTGTTTGATCAACACTGCTGGGGAGAAATGTTGATAAAACTCTTTTGTTTTCAAATCCCCGAAACGGTTACATGATAAGCAATTGGTGATCCCAACAAAAAATGTAATACGTAATTGTGTGTAATCATGAAGATAACTGAAAATATTACATAGATTGCATAAACATATACTGGGAAATAGTTGACTGAAATGATATAAGATTTAGGAAAACAGTTTTTTTGTATATTTAGTGTTCAAAGCTGTAAAGCTTTATAGACCACACACAGACACACACACACACACACACACACACACACACATATATATATATATATATATATATATATATATATATATATATATATATAATTAGCGATTATACGTCCACTGCTGGACAAAGGCCTTACCCATATCCTTCTATGATGACTGCGATTGGGCTAGCTTCTGCAATGTCATACCAGCAAATCCTTCTATCCCATACCTCCATCTTGTTTCTAGTCTTTTCCTACTGCCTTCATTGTCCCATGGATACCAATCGTTAGTCTTTTGCCTCATCTGTTATCAGCCCTTCTTGCCAACAATTCCACCCATCTCCCTTTTTATATTTGTATAATATCCCACACCCTTATATTACTCCTGATCCATGATGACCTTTATTTAGAGTTATCCCCGGCATTGTTCATTCCATGGCTCTTTGTGCGATTCTAAGTCGGTTTTCAGTTTGTTCTCTTAATTTCCATGTTTCGCATCCGTAAATCATTGCTGGTATTATGCATTGATTATATGCTTTGTACTTTAAGCACATTGGCATGACATGGTGCTTCTCAATATGTCTCCATCCATACCAAATGATTTCCAGCCAATCGTTGCACGTTGTTTTATTTCGCTTACACAGTTTTTCTCTAAATTTATTATCTATCCTCCATAACTGTATTTCCCAAAGTATTCGAGATCACTGACCTCTATTTTTATGGTCTTTTTGGCGACTTTATCGTTTAACATTACTTCTGTGTTTGTTCTGTTCATTTTTAACCCGTATTTTTTCTTCTTTTTTACTTTCTTTATTTAGATAAGTCAACATGTTCTGAAATTCTTCTGACGCTTATGATGCAATGGAAACGTCATCAAAAGTGAATATAAAGTGGTTTAGATATTCTGCGTTCATTCCCATTCCTGTTCCCAACGCAGACATTTTCCCGA
>OY735214.1:47878929-48041429 GCA_963457665.1 Thysanoteuthis rhombus
CATACTTTTACAACCCATCAGTGATTTGCTTGTCAAAGTGATCTACGATAACCATTGACATGTTTTCGATTTAAAAAAAGGTCGTCACTTTAGTGACTTTTGCTGCTTCGATATCTGCCCCACTCCTGTATAATCTAACTGACGGTCAATAGTTCATAATAGAAATCCTAATCCATTTTATCTGTGTAGAGGTGGCTCAAGTGTATGTTATGAGACTACTATGGTCGATGACAGGGGATCGAATCGTATTGCTTGATTTTAGATATTGGTTTGGAATAGCATGAGAGACGAACAGACATCTGCACACAAAAAAAGAGAAAAGGTATTTATACAACTAGATACAAAAGTTGAGTTTGGCCCTGCTGCAGACAGGCTTATTGCCAAATCATGCAGCGACGGACAAAAGGCTAGGGTTAAGATTTATTAGATTAAAATAAACGGCCTAAGCAAGATTTTGAACTCGGATCTATCGATAGCATTGCCAATAACCGTCAAACCACTCCACACGTTCAAAGCAGGAAAGTAATGCAATTGGCAACTTCAAGGACTCAAGTAAGACCGTGTGACACCAGTTCCTCCAAACTCTTCACGGTTTGCCTCGGAATGATCTGCCAAAATCTAGATTTGACAAATAAAGAAATCGGAATTGATGGTTAATATAAAACACAAAGCTGGAGAAAGTAAACCACTACATCTACCTAGGATAACGAATCTCCATGGAATCCTCAAGAGAAGAAATCAAGCAAAGAATCACTCTACGATGGCAGGCCTTCGGCAGAGCAAGTTGAGATTTCAAGGAAAAAAATCCAATCAGTCCTAAAAAGAAGAGTATACAACTAATACATCTTCCCGATAGTCACCCATGGAGCTGAAACATGGAACCTAATCAAGAGACTGACCCACAAACTGAGATCCACAAAACTTGTACATGAAAGAATCATGCTTGACAGCACATGGAGAGACTACAAGAAACCACATTATACGAAGGAAAATCATTGAAACCATTAGGAAACTCACATGGCGATGGGCTGATCATGTTGCAAGAATGTCAGACAACCGATGGACATCACGACATACAACATGGATCACCAGAGATCACATGCAGAACCGAGGTCGACAGAATGAGTTGGCAGGACGAATTGGACAGGCACAGAAAAGACATAGAGAGGTTTGGCGAATCTCTGGGATGGTCTATGTCCAACGATGGATGATAAAAGGCTGTTGCTGATGATGATGACTTCAATAACCCTAGATTAGCTAACAACATCGTCCTCTTTGTCGAGAACCTTCACGAACTGCTGGGAATTTTGGACGGTCTGAATGAAGAAAGCAAGAAAGTAGGTCTTCTCATGATCTCCAGTAAAACCGACATCACGCGCAGCGAATACGTTGATGATGAAGAAATAACAATGAAGATCGAAAAACACACAGCTGAAGGCAGTAGACCAATGCGTCTACATGGAACAACAAATATCAATTGAATCTTCAAAAGAAGAAATTACCCGGAGAATCACCCTAAGTTGCTAAGCTTTCGACAGAACAAGTTTAACTTTCAAGAAGAAAAAGGTCTCATTAGTTAAAAAAAAAAAAAAAAGAATGATCCACAACCAAAGCATCCCCACTATATGGAAATGAAATATGAAACCTCACCAAAAGATTTACTCTCAAACTGAGAACCACTCAACGTTCCCAAGAGAAGATCATTCTTAACATCACGTGGAAAGATCACAAGACAGCATAAAGAAAAACAAGAATCAGAGATATCATGGAATCCATATCAAAACTCAAATGGTCATGAGCAGGTCACATTGCAAGAACGTCGAACAACACAGATCCCCTGGGATTATGTGCGAAAATGTGGCTGGCAAAAATCAGATGATGTGACAAGTTTGTCATGTTCCCGAAATATCGGTGCCGTGGCGCCCATGATCGAGAGGTCTGACGAATCATGGAGAAGATCAAAGTCCAACGAAGGACGTTGAAAGGCAGCCCATGCTGCTGCTTCTGCTGCTACTGATCTTGATGATTGTGATGATGATGATGTTGATAGAATGTACTTAGTAATTCTATCGATGGAGTTACCTCCATCCTTTATGGTCAGATGAACAAGACATTGCAAATGATTTGCAATGGGGGAAAAAAACATTGTACGTGATTATATCCTTAGAACGCTATAAATAGATCTTGGAATATTAACAAAAATAACGAGGAATCTTATTCGTTAATAGAATATTTATTGCTTGAAGGTGGGTTGGAATAATCTCCATTTTTTATGTCTTTGAGCTGACAGATAATGTTTAGGCGGGGCTAAGTGTAGAAATGCAGACTGACGTAGATAAGTACCAAAAAGAAGAGAGACAAGAGAGAAAGAGAGAAAGAGGGAGAGGGAGTGCTCTTTCCTAATTGCTACAGACATTTTTATCACTTCCTGGCTCCTCCCTTCTTTTCTTCATCGTCTTTTTTCCTGATCTTTCGAGACCAAGAATCTTCATCGTCTTTTTTTTTCCTACCGAGAATCTTTTTTCAGAGCTCTAATTAAGAGAGCTTACAGAAATGGATAGACAACCGATGGACATCCCGACTCACGACATGGATCCCCTGAGATCACATGCGCAACCGAGGCCGGTAGAATATTAGATGGAGAGACGAGCTTGACAAGTTCAGGGGAGTACTGGCTCTGCGACGCCCATGATAGAGAAGTGTGGCAAATCGTGGAGAAGGTCTATGTCCAACGACAGACGTTAAAAGACTGATGATGATGATGATGATGATGTTGATGATGATGATGATGATGACAGAAATGGACACTCTGTTTCAGAGAAAGGTTTTTGTAATGAACGCAGTTTTTTCAATGTTATCCCTTTTTTAAAATCTTTTTTTACCTTCCTATTTCCACAATTATTATTTCCCTTCAGTGACGTTCTTTGCTACGTCCTCAATGTTCGCTCTTCTTCTTCTTCTTCTTCTTCTTCTTCTTCTTCTTCTTCTTCTTCTTCTTCTTCTTCTTCTTCTTCTTCTTCTTCTCCTCCTTCTCCTCTTCCTCCTCCTCCTCCGCCATCTTTTTCCTCTTCTTGGGTTCCATATATCTCTGTACAATTTATTGCTATCGAATTGTCCTTTCTTTCTAGTTTTTTTTTAATTTTGTTTTGTTTCAAGCCTTTCTTTGTTTTGTTTTTTTCTGTTCTTCTTTTGTTTTTGACTTCTTACCACTTTCTTTTTCTGTGTGTGTTTGTGCCTTTTATTCTCCTTTTTTTTTTAATTTTTAGAAACTGTCAACCAAAACTTTCACCGAAACTGTCAACATAGGTTTCTTCAGTTTCAAAGTTGGTCTGGCTGGTTGAGTATTCATGCATCACACGTACAGGCTGTACCAATAGAGCCAAAGGCCTGAAAATTCAAGCATCCAGCAGTGAACGGACCAATTTGCAATGCAACTTTACGCTAAACTAATCCCTTCGCAGTGTTCACACTTGCTTTTTTTTCCGAAAATCAGACTTTTTTCTTTGGGATCACAGCTCTAGGAAAGCCGAGAGAAGTAATTCATCCATTCTCGCTATTCCTTAATTGATCACCCCAACACGATATGTAGCTAAGAGACGTTGATTACGTGACGGTTTATATTGAGTGACTAACCGGAGCTGTATTTTTTCAAAGTGCTTTAGTTTTGTTTTGTTTTGTTTTTTCTTTCTTTGTTTCTGAGTCTCTATCTCTTTATTTTCGGTTTGTTCCAAGTTATCACTCGATACCGACCACAGACGCTGATGAGAAATATAAAACTATCTAATCCAGTAGGCAGGCTTCATACCTGAAGAAATATACCTAAGCTAGTTTATTATCTGAGGTAGTTGTGTATTTTTCAATTTTCACTCATCAGTGTACGAGACTTATAAAAGCCAGTATTTCGAATACTCGTTTTCAAGGTCGATATGTAGCCTTCTTCACTTGAAAGAAAATTAAAGTAGGAACATTACGTTTCGCCTTTCAAGCAAGTCCGGACCACCTGTCTTGAAAACCAACATTCAATGTCTTGGCGTTTCACTTGATTTTCACAGTCTATGAATGAGTTTACGCCACCTTTCAGCCAAACTGTGCTATTCCATCACAAAAGAATGATTCCGGTCTTGATTCGATTAATTCTTCGATGAATCTTTCGATATCTTGTTGGCACCGTTGACCAGACAAAGGAGTGTTGCATAGAAAAGAATGAGTGATAGTGTGAAGGCGACTAGTTTTAAGATTACGTTACTTGTGTGAAAACGTCCTATTCCATCTTTAATATCGTTTACTAAGATCCCATTACTCCTAAAGAGAAGGGTGTATAACCAATGCATCCTCCCAATAGTCACTTATGGAGCTGAAACATAGAACCTAACAAAAAGACAGATCCGTAAATTGAGAACCATGCAACGTGCACATGAAAAAATAATGCTGGGCCTCACATGGAGAGACCACAAGACAGCACAGTACATCTGAAAAAAGACAAGAGTCAGGGACATCATAGAATCCATTAAATTTCAAATGGCGGTGAGCTGGCCATGTTGCAAGAATGGCCGACAACCGATGGATGAACATGGACCCCCCGAGATCACATGCGCAACCGAGGCTGGCAGAATATTAGATGGAGAGACGAGCTAGACAAGTTCAGGAAGTACTGGCTCCGCGACGCCCATGATAGAGAAGTGTGGCAAATCGTGGGGAATGTCGATGTCCAACGACGGCCGTTAAAAGACATGATGATGATGATGATGATGATGATGATGATGATGACTGGGTTGCATTCGGAACATGAAGCAAAATCATTGTCTATGAAAAGTCCTTTCTGCTCCAGCTCTGAGAATATTCAGAGATTTTTTGTCCTTAAACCCAAATCACCCTTCTTAAAACTTCATGAACTATTTCTGACACGTGGTTGCACCTACTGCATAATTACCAAAAATTTCAGTGATCCATCTCCTAGCTTTCACTGCTCTTTTTCCTAGATGAAACATGAAGGATTTGTCACCATAATGTAAAATGATCACTATTTCCGAAAACATTCTTGAGAGCGTCAACACACGTGCAATAAAGAGCCAAGTAAACTTCAAATACTCTTCGAAGATATCCCTATCATTTGAAAAAAATTCGTGCTGGGATCTTTTGCATCAAGCTAATAATTATGTATGAATTTGTTTATTAGGTGGTTGAAATGGTTCTCATTTTTCAACGATGCCAGTGATTGGTGTTCGAGTTCAGACAAAAGCCAGCAAATCAAATAGACTCCATCTACTTGGAAAATAGGTGCATCGCAATCTTCCAATCGTCTATTCCTGTTTATATCCCCGACGAATTCATCGAATTAAAGACCAAATACTTCTTCAAAGTTGGAATATACAATGTTGCTGCATTGGTCTAAACTGAGTTTGGAAAATTTCTTCAAAGTATGCATGCTTACATAGCATGGAAATGGGAACGTTTCGACAAGACTACCCATGTTCCCATCAAAGAAACATAAGATGTCTTGAAGTGTCTGTGAGTAGAGCGAAAATAGTCTTTATCTCACATCAAAGAATATCCACCTTTTCAGCTAAAAAATGCCTCTTAAGAGTTGTAAGTGTCAATTAGATGCTAAGACAGCCATTCGTCTGCTTAGCCATTAAAAGCATTATTATCTATTTTTGGACTAGTTTCTTCTTTCATCTTAATTTTTTCAACCATAGCGTCAATTTGCAACATCGAATAAACAGCAGGTCGGAAATAAAAGATAAGCTCTGGGTAAGCTGCTCTTACCGACTGAGCCACAATAACTCCACGGCTGGCAGAAGATCAAATACAGCCTTTGAATCTCTATTCTGCCTCGATCTCTCTCGGTACCATATTTTTTTTTATTGTATTCACACTAGTAGTATCAGTCAGGATTGTGTTTAAACTGGCATTTTTCCGAGCGAATTTCCAGCTTCATGGTGAATGTATGCGTAAATCTTGAGTCAGAGCTTTTCTGAGAAAAAAAAGCAAGTACTGAAATAAGAGAGATGACCACATTCAACTTATGGCTCCGTTCTAATAATAGCTGTTTCCAATAGTCGGAGAGCTAGTTACGAAAATATTTGTAAGGTAGATTTCGTAGATACAGACGGATACCCGGGCAGAGAAAGTAAAAAAGAGATCAACATCCATAAAAAAACTGGATACATACGAACGTACCTATTGCTGAAAAAAGGATAGATTGTGTTTCATTAGATTTTTCTTAGTAGAAAGAACTTGCCAGCATTGAAAATCTGCATTCGTAATATTAGATACATTTCAGCTGGACCGGATTTTTGTTTGTTTAACACCAAAGTTATGCATGTAAAAGTGAATGAAGAAGAAGAAAAGTTTTAGAATATGAATAAATGATGTATTTCATAATGATATATTATTAGGTTTATGTAAGACTTTCAAGCATCATCTTTCGCACAATCTTGAGGAAATCTTAGACGTATCTTGATGTTTGCTCAGGTCTTTACTTAGCTCTGCCAACGAAGTTAGAAGGGCATATGTATTCAGTTGTGTCTGCCTCTCCGTGTGTCGTTTAGTCTTTCAATCTAATTTTCCGTCCATCTGACTGTCCACATTATAACTCCAAAAACACGCCATGAATTTCAGAGCAATTTCGTAGCTGAGTGGGCAATGGAATTATGGAAATTGTTTCCTTTTTTCTCATGAATTCATATATATGCTCCTGACTATCCAAACGATATCACAAAGTTTTCTCAATGGATTTCGATGAAATTTCGTCGAATTGAGGATAATGAGCGACAAAAAAAAAAGATTAAATTTCGAGTCGGATTCATCCCAGAATACACCACTTAAACGTAGTTATATATCCAAACCATGTGATATCGTTACAAGTTCATATCTTCCCAGACGAGATCTCCAAAAATTCTCAATGAATTTTAATGAAATTTAATGGAACCGTGAGCGACAGGCTATGGAATAAGTAATCAAATTTGGAGGCGGATCAATGTACAATTAATTTCTATGACAATGGCTTCTTCTACGATCAGTCGATTGTCAGTGCATTGTTTACAACCCCCCCCCCCAGGAAAGATACCGGAGCTACAAGAATAGGCGTTACATAAACTTACAGGAAGGAACATCTGTCAACGATTGAGCACCTGTCTTTCTCTTCTTGCTCAACAGAGAAGTATCATTTGAGACAAGATAGTCAGTGGGGTTGAAAAATAGATTTATGACGAGAGTCCAAAACAAAGGATGAACTTTCCTGATGTTACAAATACGACACAACAAATGGTCATGCTGAAGATATCGGAATATTCCCTGAATAATTCTTCGTTATATAAAGAATCGTTCTTGAAAGATGGAATACACAATTTAGCTGAAAGTTGGCGCAAGTCAGAGAAAGGTGTTACTTTACAACGATAATATGAATTTCTATTTATAAAAGCTTTTGTAGCCAAATAACGTTACCGTTTACCCGGACCTAACATTAAAGAAATAATAGCATGTAAGCGTCCAAGTGAATGTGTGTATGTTGAAATGACCCGATTTATATCAGTGACATTTATGTTTTATCAGGATTTCATACAGCATATTTCCTCTTGATTGCAGTCCTAGCAAACACCACGATTATCTCTAAGCGACTATCTAAAAATGTACGCGTTGTAATGCTTCAGCAATAAAAGCAATTGGAACAAGGGACCAGCACAGCTGTATCCCGTTGAAGTGATGTGATACTCATTCAACTGTAATTGATGATCCAACATCCTGTCTTCACCTTCAGTTTTTTGGGGGTTTTTTGACGAGAGGTGAACCTTGCACTTTGAGAACAGATCCTTTGTACTCACGTCTGAGAATGATACGCTGACATGACTTGTCAAGGGGCTGGTGATGGGGTGGGCCGTGGACAAGCGTAAAATTATGCTGTAACCTGTCATTGTCTTTTCTTTGATTAAAGACCGACCGCTCGATGAAGAAAAAAAAATACTCATTGTAACCGACACATTTTCTGTTGGGTTGAGTCATGCTCCGGCAAATGTAGGACACAATATTTCACCACCACTGAACGAAAGTACAGCGTTCCTACAAAGACTTTTAGGAAGCCGAAACGTAGTTAAGCATGAAAAGTAATTTGATTTTAATGAGCGTTCCTAGCCCTCAAAATGGTGGTTATGGTATTTTAAGCTGAGTCGTCGGAGGTTGGGGTGGCAAGAAGTGCCAAGAACTGGGGTATAGGAAATTTGAGGGGTAGGAGATAGATGAATAGGTTGAACAATGCCTCGCTAACGGCTCACTGCAAAACAAATACTAGACGTTATTTTCGCCTTTTTTTTAAGACGAAAAAGTAGCATAAAGCGAACTTTCGATATATATATATATATATATATATATATATATATATATATATATATATATATATATATATAACAAATCAGGATTACAATATAATATAATACAATATGATATCCGATGTGTGATGGGTTCATTTCATACAGTACTCGGTACATTCGGCATTAAATATCAAGTTGATTTAGAAAAGAGCTTCGAATATAATGTAGTGAGGATTTGCTACACAAACGTGTTTATGTTTCTGCCTTGTTTGAGCTGCCTCGCCTGAAAATCCTAAACAGGGCAGAAACATAAACGTGTTTTTGTAGCGAATCTTCACTTCATCATACACATAAGATTTGGGAGGGAAAACACGTGTTTCATGGTTGACCCATTTATCAAGAGTGGTGAATTAAATTCATTAAAATTATTTTAAAATACACCAAAAGTAGTATTATTGAAACTATATACATAGTATTATTGGTACTATATGTATATACATACACACTCATAATCACACACATATATGTATGTGTGTGTATGTGTATGAATTCTGCAACATAATTTGCAGTGATTCATTATTTCCTGATCATTATCATTGTATTCATTTTTTGAATATAGTTATCCTACTGTTATACACGACCTTACAGATGACCTGTTCTGTGCAAACTTTGCTTTTTCACCCTTGAAAATATATTGTCTATGGAGCAAGTACGCCTGGATTGTGCCATCTGCTATTGTAAAATTTGGCTATTCTATTGTTTTACCCGACTCTTTAAAATAGCTCGTTCATCATGAATTTCTTCTTTTTTATTTTTCATTCACCTTTGAGAAAATGTTCTTTGTGGAGTGAGCACAATAACTCTTTCTGTGAGAGTCTAAATCCATGCACAAAGCAACTGAGGCAGAGAGAAATATCAATTTTGGCATTTTGAGATGAAACTGCAAAGGAACAAACAATTACAGCAGAGATTATTATTAATCTTTTGCTACTAGCTACTATTTAACTTTTTGATTACTGTTGCTTTTTATCGCGACTAAATTCGCGTCAGTTTCCCTTCAATAGTGAGTAGATAAATTTACAGTGCGAAATTCAATTCTTTCTTTGAACTTATTCTTTAATCCGATCTTTGATATATATATATATATATATGTATATATATATATATATATATATCTCGGAATTTTTGAGATGAGGTATTATTATTATTTCCATTATTATTCCCAGATGTTACCTGACGAAGGCCGTAGAGTGCAACGGCCGAAACGTTGTATGAAAAACAACAAAGATGAGGATGGTCCGAATAATAATGGAAATAATATATATATATATATATATATATATATATATATATATATGCCAAAATCATTGAGTGTTTTTTCAAAATAGACTTATTAAATTTTAAAACGCTATTCAAACCACAAAGATTCAAACAGTAATACATGCTCTTATGCATGAGGTATTTTGCACTTATTCCAGTGTTCTGTACCAGGAATATGTTAAACATGATCGACCTCAAGCAAACTTCACGTCCTCCAACCGCAGGGTAGCAGCTGATCTCGGGTGAACTAGCATGCCCTTTTAAGACTTCCTGTTTCCTTCCGTGTGTCGATTCAACCTCATTTATAGTAGTACCAGGTCTCAACTCAAACATTTTACACTTATAGTTGTGATTACCGTACGTCTTTATCCAATATTATCATCATGGTATCTAGCTAAGATTAAAACCTCCTTGACGTTGTGATAAAATCGCAAAAATAAGAGGGAATGACAACGTAAATAGAAACTGAAAAATGGTGAAAACTTGTCTCCTCATCGTGTCACAAAGTGTGGAAGAAAGCGTTTCACAACTCAATTTTGACAGTGCTATATATATATATATATATATATATATATATAGTACATGTGGTACGAATCAAGCTAACGGTATAAGATAATATAATAATATATCAATACTATAAGGCCACTTCTGATATGTAATGTATTTATTTCATTCGCCTGATGAGGCCCAGAGAGGACAAAAACATAAGTTAGTTTGTGTAGCAAATCCACATTCTAATATATATATATATATATATATATATTGGCTTTTTGTTTGTTTGTTAGCACCTCTTCTCTGCAAAAACTACCAAGCCCATCGACCTATTATTCTGTATGTAGACTAAGAAGATCAGCTACCCACATTAGCTGTGAGAGGTCACCAGAGGTCATTTCCAATCATTTTTAGAGTTATTGGGCACAAATTTGCACCATTTCTGCTGAACTTTACCAGAGATCATGGTATGTCATTTTTGCTCATTTCTAAGTTTTGTCCGCCGATGGAAGTTATAGGCAATATTAGGTTGATCCTGTAGATCACCCAGAGTCACCTGAGATCATTTCTTATTATTTCTAGCCAACTAAAGCAATCTATAACATAATATCGAGTTTGTTACCAAGAACACTATATTATTGACCCCACTAATCATCAAGTGGATATGGTCAAACCCGATTGTATAGTTGATATACTGAAGTTTGGGCTCAAAATTACACACTTCAGTCAGATGAAGGATTACATTCTTGGAGATCAATTCGTATGCAGGGTTATGCGAGGCCGACAAACTTGATAAGATGGATGTTTGCCACTCACAGGATTATTACAGGTCATCAGGCGCCTTTTCTGGATTGAAATTGCTTGTTTGAGCCATATTGCAGCCAAAAGATTCTAATCCTGAAGGTGAATTGTTATGTCGGGTTAACTCGGACAGAAAGGGAAGATATGATTGGTGGTGCTGACCTACTATGTCATTGGGGGCCTGAACAGGTCAGTTTACGATTAAAACAGCTTTTCTGGGGCAAACGAAGGAACTTTTCTGTTTTGTTCGTAAAAGATTGTGAAACTATGAGGAACGTTTTAAGACTAAAATTCTAGAGTTGTAACAAGGCCCATGGTCGCTGGTATTCACCTGATCACTCTGTAATTTTACAATGGCTAGCTCTCCATTGGTTACTCAAGGGTTGGATCCCCTGGCATTTTCCTCACTGGTACCCAACGGAACAAGTACTTTTGTACTGTAGCAAGAAACCGTGTTAAACTAAAGAACGACACCATTAGTTTTTTTTTGTGCATCAGAATCTTTTTTTTCTTTTTTTCGTTATACTTTAATTTATTTGCCCTCCTGACAACATCAGATATCCCTACAAGTATATATATATATATATATATATATATATATATATATATATGTGTGTGTGTGTGTGTGTGTATATCTATATGTGTGTGTGTGTGTGAGCGTGTGTGTGTATGTGTGCGTGTGTGTGCGTGTGTATGTATGTATATATATATATACATAATTGTATATATACATATACATACATATATATTAGATTTCGTCTGATGAGGCCCGAAGAGGGCAGAAACATGAGCTAGTTTGTGAAGCGAATCCACAATCTACTGCACTCTATGAAATAAATCCATTGCATTTCAGAAGTGGCTTTATATTATTGATATTATTATATTATGTTATACTGCTTGCCTGATTTGTACCACATATATATATATATATATATATATATATATATATATATATATATATATATATATATATATATATATATATGTATATATATATATACAAAGTACACATCAGGAATAACATGATATAATATAATGCAATAGACGATGTGTGATGTGTTCTGTTTTTATATATATGATCCTGTTGCTGTGGAAATTTGTCCAAAAAATCTTTGTTCCCAAGGACAAGCTATTCACATATGCACGCATGCGTGCATACACACACACACACACACACACATATATATATATATATATATAGATTGATATATGTGTATATACATATATATATAAATATAATGGTTTGTTTGGGCCAACCTCCCCGGCGTTAACAAGAATTATGTAAAGGGCAAAGTACAGTAATAAATACCGTGACTCGTGAAACTGATAAAATATGAAACTTGATACTATGATATCTAATACAGCTATCACAAGAAAACAATCACAATCTTTGCCACTTATGTATCGCTGCCCATGGATTATATTGTCTATAATTATCATTATTATTTTGCAATCTCATACCAGATACCTGGTGGTTACCGCTGGAGGTTGAGTGACAGCAAGTCTTCTCTAGTTTCCAGCCCTCCTGTCCTCATTCTCATAAACCACAGTAATACTGTGGTTTACAGTTTCACACCAGTTGCCCAGTGGTCATTGCTGAAAGGTGAGTGACAGTAAGTCTTCTCAAGTCTTCAGCCCACATCTCATCTCTCCCTCACTTATCACAGCAGTGCTGTGGTTCATACCTCTGCAACCGTTTGGGTATAGTTATCATTATTATTTGCAATCTCATACCAGTTGCCTGGTGGTTACCGCTGGAAGTTGAGTGACGGCAAGTCTCCTCTAGTTTCCAGCCCTCTTCTCCTCATTCTCATAGACCACAGTAATACTGCGGTTTACTGTTTCACACCGGTTTCCCGGTGGCCATTGCTGAAGGATGAGTGACAATAAGTCTCCTCAGGTCTTCAGCCAACATCACTTCTCTCCTTCTCCTATCATACTGGTGCTGTGGTTTACATTTCTGCTTTCATTTTCCTTCCTCTGTGAGGCTGCTGCTAATATTTAGTGTCGCAAGCCTTATATTTCTAGCATTTTCCTGAGTATCCGTGCAGTTCCTATCAGTGCTTTGGTCTGTAGAGTCTCAATCCTTCCTTTTATCCTGAGCTCCTCCAGTCTCGCCCTCAGTGGCTTCGGGACAGTTCCCAGTGCGCCTACTATGACTGGCACTACCCTGACTTTCATGTTCCACATCTTCATTTTTCTCACTAGATCTTGGTATTTTCCCCGTTTTTCACTCTCCTTTCTCTTCACACTATGGTCTGCAGGTACAGCCACGTCTACTATTTGGCTGGTCTTCCTCTTCTTGTCTACGATTACCAAGTCCGGTCTTCTTGCCTGGATGAGGTGGTCTCAGAGTAATTTGTGGTTTCCATTCTCTAGGGCTGTCTCTGGTTTGTGCTGGTACCACTTCTCCGCATGTTTGAATCCCATTCGTTTACCCAGTTCTCAGTGTTTCACCGTTGCTACTCTATCGTGTCTGTGCTTATACTCCTTCTGGGCAAGTTGATTACATTCACTAGTTATGTGACTTACGGTCTCATCTCTTTCACTGCACAGGCAGCACTTGCTGTTTGTCTGTATTCACCGCTACCCACATTGGTTTAGGTACTGTTGCTGGGTCTAGGCTATTTATGAGGTCTGGCATTTATATGTATGTATGTATCAAGACTTCGCCCAGCCCTAACCGTTCATAGTAGAAACTTGAAAGTTTTCTCTCACGCTCTTTCAATGAGTAGAGAAAACGTTTTTTTTTTTTTTTAAATTCCCATGATAAATGAAGTTTTAGTGGGGAGGGTCGATTTTTGATGTGGGTTCTCTCTAAATTGGTTTCTCATTTTGTGTCCACGTTTTGTTTTATTTTTCAAATTGGACATTTTAGTGCCCAACAAGAGAAATAACTTATTTATTGATCACCCTTTATCCATCTTCTTATTTTACCACAACAACGAGACATGCTACCAAAATACATTGGTCACCGGGAGGTAGAGAAAAAACCCTTTTTTCGTATATCTCAACCATCATGCATGTAACTATTACTGTTGTCGCTGTTATTAATCACGGTAACCAGATAAGTGTGTGAAAAAAAAATTCGAGACGGTCATTGTTAGGAAAAAAATCTACAAAAATATTCATTAAATAAAAAGATTTTAAAAAATAGGAGAATGACAGGAAAATTGTGTTTCGATGGGCAGTTTTCCCCCGTCGATAAATTTGTGATGTGTAGACATCCTGGTGGGAACTTTTCCGGGGTCCTATCTCCAGATGGGAAGATCCCCTGATGGGCATTCTTTCAAGTCCCCCTAATCGCCACTACCCACAACAAACCGGTTTATACATGTTTGTTGTCAGAGTAAAAAAATACAAATCTGCACACACACACACACTCTCTTCTCAATGGAAATTGGTTTTTCTCTGATTTTTCGAATACTGACCCCCTGCCCCAAGTTTTCAGAGCCAGATTCAATTTACAATAAAAGTTTATGCTAAATTCAAGTGGTAATAATGATCATACATGTTTCGCAGTGATTCATGATTTCGCTCGGAATTATTTTCAAAACAGCTGCTTGGAGACTTAGTGACAGCAAGCCTCGTCTCGAGCCCTCTTCTCAACATTCTCAGTCCGTTGCAGTGCAGTTGTTGGCATTTTCACACCAGTTGCCTGGTGGTTTTTGTAGAGGGCTGAGTGACAGTAAGTCTCATCAGTTCTCAAGCACTCCTCCCGTCGTCCTCGCACATCACAGCAGTACTGTGGTTTGTACTGTCTTGACCTTTTTTCAAGCTTCACTTACACACGTCTTATTTTTTCTTTTTTATTCCAGCTGTTAGGCTGTTTGCAAACGACTGGAAGTCATCTCATATTTTCAGTACTCTCATTGATATTCGTGCAGACCCCTTGTGGTGCTTTTGTAATCTTGCTTTCAATGTATTTAGCACAGTTCCCAGTGCATATACCATTCTGGTCTTCTTGCTTGTACGGGTTGGTCGGTTTGGATGTTGAAGTCCAAGAGTAATTTGTATTTTTTACTTCCCATTACTATCTCCGATTAGCGCTGTATCATTTGTCTACATGGTCAAATACCTGTCGTTTGCTTAGTACCTACGTATAACAGTTGGTACCCTGTCGCTTCTCTTTGGGGGCTCGTTTACTTCATTCACTCATTATATGGTTTTGCAGTCAAATCCCTTTCTCCACATGGGTGGCATTTGCTGTCCGTTACGGTTCTGTTGATCTCTGCCTTTGGTTTTGGGGCTGCCCTGATGAGGGATTCTGTTTCTCTCTTAAGGTCTCCTTTGCATGGGCTAGCTCATCACCGGTCGTCGGCGATATTTTCTATTTTTGTTTCTTAAATTCCTTGCATAGTTTTTTTTTATATTTTCATCTCTGCAACTCCCTAAATCTCTACTTGTTGCACATCTTCGAACACTTTGCATAATATCATCTGTCATGTACTTTATCTACATTATCTATCTATGACGCCTCTGGGGTGTAGAGCCTTGTGCATTGTCATTAAATTTTACATATAGCAGTCCATTGATTGGAGTTCATCTTTTGTCCATCTATGAAATGGACCTGTGTATCTTGGTACTCTTTGAGAACCTAAAGGTATTTATATTGATCTTGAATAGTTAATGCTCTGATTCTGTTGTTGTTCAGTTAGTCGATTCCCTCTGTCGCTATAAGCCCTTCCCAGCGCATTAATAATAATAATAATAATAATAATAATAATAATAATAATAATAATAATAATACCCAAACGGTTGCAGAGGTGAGAACCACAGGACTGTTGTGATAAGTGAGGAAGAGATGAGATGTGGGCTGAAGACTTGAGAAGACTTACTGTCTCTCAGCCTTCAGCGATGACTACCGGGCAACTGATATGGAACTGTAATCCATAGTATTGTTGTGGATTATGAGAGTGTGGAGAGGTAGGCTGGAGACTTGAGGAGACTTGGTGTCACTCAACCTCCAGCAGTAACCACCAGGCAGCTGGTGTGAAATTGCAGATGATAATTATAATAATGATGAGGAATGATCAATAATTCCTTGCTTGTTATCATTTTAAAATGAAGAAGAAAAGACTGTTTTCAAATTTTTCAAATATGTTATATAACAAAGCTGAAAATTTTAGATATATAGTGTATCTTAATCAAAATTCACTGGTAAAACAATTTTCAAAGCACTTTCCCAAGGATTCGTGCAGTCCCTAGCAGAGCTGTGGTCTGCACAGTCTCATTCCCCCCTTCTACTCCTATTTCCTCCAAATTCGCTTTTAGAGTTTTTGGTACGGTTCCGAGAGCACCAATTTTTACTGTTACTACCCTGACTTTCATGTTCCACACTATCTTCAGTTCTCTCTCCAGGTCCCGGTAGTATACTTATTTTTCATTTATTTGAAAATGCGTGAAAAGTTGTGGGCTCATTCTGTTGAATCTGATTCCACAATTCCTCCTAAAACTGATAACATCTCAACAGTATGCTCCACGGATATTCTGAAGAAGTTGCTCACACGCGACAAAACATGTCAATGGGATGAAAAGGCTTCATTTCTAAAGACAAATTAGCTTTCAGAATTGTCTTTCGAAAAATCATACCGTCGGATAAATTATTTCATATCCAAACCCTGACAATGTATGTATATATAACTAAAATTTCAATATATCTGTAATGAATGCTATTGATTTTCAATGAAAGAACTTAGACCAGAGAAAAGGTTTGGATTTTCAAAGCCTATTTTCAAAATAGACGCGAACTCTCCGCTTGGAAGATTAGCGCAACATAATTTTACTGACCCCACTTCTCTCACTAAGCCTAATCCAGTGGTTTTCAGAATGGGGGAGGGGTACTTCGTCCACAAGGGTTGATTTAGGTAGTCCAAGGGAGGGAATTTGGTAGAGATAAAAGTCTGTGAAATAGGGTTTTCTGCACTTTTATCTATCAAGTTGAAGACACGAAATAAGCTCTGAGTTAAGAATGATTTAAACGTGCTCTCTCACTAATAAACTCACGCATAAAAAAAACTTGTAGCAAAATATAGAACGGAAATCACATTAATGTGCATCAGTGATGATAGCAAAATCTTCTTTTTTCAATAGATTAGAATTTCAAATGATGTGTTTCTAATCATTTTCGCTTGCTTTCATTGAGTAACAAATACTGAACAGCAATAGTGAGATTATGAAATAAAACTATTTATCCTTATAAAGCAGTCTTGAACACAAAATAAGATAATTATTTGAACTCATTCTTTTTGCAACTTACAAAAATTGAAAGGAGATCTTATTGACAGACGTGGAGAATGACCAAGAAAAGGTTTGGAACCACTGGCTTAATTGAAACTTAGCAATAATAAATCGTTGTGAGAGTTAATGTAGAGAATCTCACACACACACACACACACACACACACACACACATACATATATATATATATATATATATATAAGTAGAACGCGATTGACATACCGTCTTGACTTTTTCCAGTAGTTTTTTTCACAGGGAAACGAATTTCAGGGATAAACAGATGCAGAAATTGACCAAATTCGTCAGTGCCTATCAGGATACCGAAGCTGCAAGTAGTCAAAGTGAGAATGATGAGAATTTTTTACTTGCTAGTTTTCATTTTATTGATCTTATTCTTCTTTAGGGAAGAGCTTATTGTTATTGACAACCAGAAGCACTCTCTGAATATATATATATATATACATATATATATATATATATATATATATATATATATATATATATATATATATATATATATATATTATTGTGTCATCCACAGACAGCTATTTCGATGTATTACATCTCTTCAGTGTGGCAATAGACTTTCCATTATCACATCCAGTACCGCGAGAGGCAGGATTGAAACCTTCGCTTCAGAGACCGATATCCTACTTCAGGGCTACGGAACTGGACGGTCAGTAAGGCTGAATTTAAGCGATATATTTATTTACGCAGAAATTCCCTATCCACCAGAGAGAGAGAGAGAGGAGACTCATACACACGTAGCGAAATGGTTTCATTTATTTACACTTCGTCACCTTGAAAAG
Source organism: Thysanoteuthis rhombus (assembly GCA_963457665.1). Lineage (NCBI taxonomy): Eukaryota > Metazoa > Mollusca > Cephalopoda > Oegopsida > Thysanoteuthidae > Thysanoteuthis > Thysanoteuthis major. Next base: position 47,896,898 of record OY735214.1, read on the forward strand.
TGACAGATGTGCTCATCGGAATTATCGACTGCCCCATAAACAACCTACAGATTCCATAACTATTGGATGGAAATGTAATAGCTAACACCGCTCAAGGGGTGGGCATCAAACAAAGCCTCCTGCACCGCACTCAAGCATGTGGAGTTGTTTCCACACTATTGATGATATGCCTCTGATAAATGATTAGAATAAGCTTTTGTCACGGCAAAGTTTGTGACCTGTACCATGATTGTTCGCTGACAACAGTGACGATGGCATTGAGTGCTTTCTAATTAAACAAAGGTGTTTGTTCACTTTAGCCATACCTTTACAAAGGTGATTAATAAGCCTGGCATGACAGTGACTGAATGCACGCTCGAGGTGCTTGGTTCAATCTATGGATAATACGAACAAACATTTCATCCAGACGTTCTCTGGTGCTCAAAGTAAGAAAGACTTACAAAAAGATTGAGAAAGTTTTCTTTATCTGTCGCGTTTGAGCAGACATGTATTAACTGAGAATAGCTGCCTAAATACATTATATATATATATATATATATATATATATATATATATATATATATATATATATATATATATATATATATATATATATATATATAGTACATCTGGTACAGATCAGGCTAGCAGTATAACATAATAAAAATAATATATTAATACATTATTTATATAAAGCCACTTCTGATATGTAATGGATTCATTTCACAGGGTGCTCGATGCGTACAACTTTTTACTATCGAAGTTAAGTTGCTGTAGAGTAGAGCTGGAAATGAATTCGCCTGATGAGGCCCGGAGAGGGCAGAAACATGAGCTAGTTTGTGTAGCGAATCCCCATTCTACTATATATATATATATATATATATATATATATATATATATATATATATATATATATATATATACATATATATATATATATATATATACATATATATATATATATATATATATATATATATAGAGAGAGAGAGAGAGAGAGAGAGATAGATATAGATATATATACATATATATATATATATATATATAGAAATAAAGATAGAATGGGAGAGAGAGAAAAATTAAAAAGAAATAGCGAGAGAAAGAAAGAGAGAAAAAAGAGAGAAAGAAAAAGAGGAACGTATTTTTCGTTTTTTTTATTGTTTGTTTTTTTCCCCCTCAGCTCAGAGAAAATGGTTGAGGAACTGCGAGTTGAAATGTCAGGCATTTGAGAAGATATCTGTTGATGTCATCAGTTCGAAATTTCGCCCTCTTTGAAATCAAAAACCCCTGGGAATTTACTAAAATACCCGAGTCGGTCGAAAAATAAACAACACGCGTCAATTTTTTTTCTTCAAAGAACTTCGTGAATAAACAAATCGTAATGCCAACTCTTCTATTTTGATCTCTCTCTCTCTCTCTCTCTCTCTGTCTCTGTCTGTCTCTCTCTCTCTCTCTCTCTATTGACTTCTTTTTTTTCTTACTCTCTCTATCTCTATTGGACACTCTTCTTATCTTTCTACGCTCTTTCGACGTCTCTATGTACATTTCTTTCTTCTCTGTATCTCTCCCCATCTCAGTTCTTTCTTTCTTATCCTTTTCTTTTTCCTCTTCTCTCTCTTCTCACTTTTCCCATTCTTCGTTCTACCCAGTCCGACTTACATATATATATATATATATATATATATCTGAGTGTGTGTGTGCGCATGTGTTATACATATATATATAACACGTGCACATACACACTGATATATAAATACATGTATATGTGTATATATATATATATATATATATAAGTGTGTGCGTGAGCACGTGTTATATATATATATATATGTATATATATATAACACGTGTTATATATATATATATATACATACACACTGATACATATATATATATATATATATATATACACACTGATACATATATATATATATATATATATATATATATATATATATATATATATATATATATATATATATATATACTCTAAAGACAAACGTATTTCTGTGTTTGTTTGTTTTTTGGTTCCCAACTTTCCATCTCATGCTAGATGAACTAAACGAAGGAAGCCAAACTGTCAGCCTACACATGAACTTCAGTAAAACGAAACTCATGAGCTACAATCACATCGACAATAAGGACATAACTGTCAAAATCAAAGATGTAAAACTGGGGAAAATAAACCACTAAATCTACCTACAACGACGAATTTCCATGAAACCCTCAGAAGAAGTCAAGCGAAGAATCACCCCAGGATGGCAAGTCTTTGGCAGATCCAGCTCGTCCTTCAAAAACAAGAAGATGCCATTAATCCTAAAAAGAAGAGTATATAGCCAATACAATCTCCCGAGAGTCACTTATGGAAGTGAAACACGGAAGCTAACCAAGAGACAAACCCACAAACTGAGAAGCATGCAACGTGCTCATGAAAGAATCATGCTCAACCTCACATGGAGAGACCACAAGACAGCACAGTACATCCAGGGGAAGACAGGAGTCAGGGAAATCATAGAATCCATTAAAAATCTCAAATGGCAATGAGCTGGCCATGTTGCAAGAATGGCAGACAACCGATGGACATTGCAACTCACGACATGGATCCCCAGAGATCACATGCGCAACTGAGGCTGGCAGATTATTAGATGAAGAGACGAGCTAGACAAATTCAGAAAATACTGGCTCTTCTATCCCGCCCCCGATAGAGACGTGTAGCGGATCCTGGGGAAGGTCTATGTCCAACGACAGACGTTAGGAGACTGATGATGATGATGATGATGATGATGATGATGATGATGATGATGATGATGATGATAAGAAGATTATATGCAAATGAGCTCATGCGTTTTCCTCCATTTTTAAGGAAATTGATTTTTTTTTTCATGGTAACACTAGGTTTTTCTCCTCCAGCATGTCCACTGACACTAGTCTCATCTTGTTATCCGATTTGGGTCCTTTGTGTGTGGTGCTCTGTAACAATGAAAACCTATGCTGGAACGAACACACGTTTTTGACCATCTAAGAATGAGGTAAATATGACGCATCTCTAATAATTTCGAAATAGAATCGAGAGAAAGAACTTTTTACGGTTGAGTGAAAGAAGAGAGTTGACAACACTCTGCAAACGGGGATTATTTTTTCCATTCACGATAAATGTGTTTGCTCGAATAATTTTGGACCCTTCTTTTTTCATAAGGAGAGTTTGAGATGAGGTTCTTTCAATTGGAGAGACAATGATAGATTTTCGAGGAACTTTTACCTTTCGTTTTTTCAGGTTTAAATTCAAGATGTTTTTTTCTTCTATTTTACGACTTATATTCGAGAGAGCGTCTATTTTTTAAGGGGCCAATCTCAAGTAAGATTGTATCACTCTTAGGGGTCAAAACCAAGGAGTAATTTTCTTTCCACTTTAAGGGTCAAAGTTGAAGGGAATTTTTTTAGCGTTTAGGGTGAGAATCGTGAAGGAAAATTTTCGTCAATTTTTGGGATCAAAATTGAGGAAGAATATTTTTATTCATTTTTAGAGAACTACATCGAAGGGGACTCTTTTCATGTGTCAAATCTAGTTAGAAGATTCCATCTGTTTTTTACGAAATCGAAATCAAACATTTTTTAAAAAATTTTTGCAGACGAATTTGAGAGGATTTTTTTTTCCACTTTTAGGAGTCGAAATCCGAGGGGAAGATTTTTCTTCTCTTTTCGGGGTTAAAATTGAGAATTTTTTTTCATTTTCAGGAGGGATATCATTCCATCTTTTAGGGGGGGATCAAAGAGGTATTCTTTTTTTAATTTTTAAAAATCGACAGAGGTGTCAATATGTGAAAGTCAATGGTGAATATTCTTTTTATGGCTCCAAAATAGGTTGAATAGATTTCTTTTTTCAATTTTAGGGGTCAAAATCGAGGGGGATGATTTTTTCTCAAATTCTGGGTGTTGAAATTGGGAGAGAGAAATATTTTTTCCAAATTTGGGGAACAAACTGAATGGTACTTCTCGTTTTTCATTTTGGGGGTCAAAGTGGAAGATGAACAGAATTGAAGTTTTCAAAAAAAGGTTTGTGAACAGGGTTTTTCCCATTCACAATAACAAAATTGTTTGCTCGAGGAGTCATGTACTCACTTTTTCTTATAAGAACAACTGTGTGGTGAGATTCTTTTAATTGGAGGGACAATGATAGATTCATTGAAATTTTATATAAATTGTTCACTCAAAGAATGTTTCCAAAGATTATATTTAAAAAAATGTACTTTCCAAGGCATGTTCTAAATATCTAAATATTATTTCATAACCACATTCAGCAGACATAACTGCTGTTCGCAGATGGCTATTTTGAAATAATGGTCGTGATCTCTTTCTGTATTATCGTCAATTGATCGAGAAGAGATTTTATGCGACACTTAGAATTGATATTTGTTTGCAGTATCAGTTCACTTAACGCAACGCATTTCTAGACATTTCTTTGCCGATCACTGCAAAAGGCATATTTTATTGCTAAAAGCATACTTTCAACGGAGTGACTTTATTGCGGAGGTGGTTACAATTTGAAAATAATCCTGGTCTACTACGTTTTTATAAGATCAACAAACCTTTAACCCAGCCTCAAATTTTTCAATTTTTTCCTTTTGTACGATTGCAGCTCCGGTGATATTTTCATTTACTCATATTTTTTTGTCCATCGCTATATCTTATACTTTCATTTACTTATATTTTTGTCTCATCATTCGAATGGGATGATGGTAATTTTCATGTTTTCCTACTTCTTTGAACAATAGCTCTATTGTTGTCTAGCCAAAACCGAATAATTACATTTTATTTATGCCGTTTTCAAATAAAATCTCTGCATGAGGCTGTTTTTACATCTTTTATTAAGACCAAATACCCCAATTAGATTTTCCATAATACATATATATATATATATATATATATATATATATATATATATAGGAACGTTTTCTATTAGGAACTCTTTTTGAAGACAAATATTCTCTACGTATAACCAGGGTGTCTATTTGAACAGAATTCCTAAAAAAAAAAAACAGTCGAATTAAAAATCCATTTCTTTGTAATATATATGTGCGTAGGCGTGTATATATATATATATATATATATATATATATATATATATATATATATATATATATATATATATGTGTGTGTGTGTGTGTGTGTGTGTGTGTGTTAATATATCTTTATATATATATATATATATATATATATATATATATATATAAACTGTGTATTTATATATATATATATATATATATATATATAACTATGTATTTATATAAATATATATATATATATATATATATATATATATAGAGAGAGAGAGAGAGGGGGGAGAAAGGGAGTGAGAGAGGGGAGAAAGGGAGAGAGAAAGCAACTGAAGGAAATCTATAATCCTGCTTTCGTGGTAGATAGATAGATAGATAGATAGAAAGATAGATAGATCACCTGCGATAGAGAAACACATTCATAAACGAAAAAAAAAAAACTGGAAGATTGTTGCTTACATCTGCAGTGATGTTTGTAATATATATTTCCAGACGTGCTCTTGCAGAACACCAAACTTATCGCCCCGTCAACATTCGCCATGTTAAGTCTCGCGAAACTGCTCCTGTATAAACGTTTATCATCTTATTCAGAGAAAAGAATGTCGGAAGGCAACCTGAGTAAACCATTTAGTTTTTATTGACAATTATTCTTTCCTGACCATCAAGCCGAAATGAAGCAACCATTGCAGGATTCGTAAAACGCTATTCATCGTCATTACCATCACCGGCACCGCCTCCATTATCTTAATCTTTTCTTCATTACCTTGGTCTTCTTCTCCGCCTTTTTTGGACTCTGGTCCAATTTCAAATTGACTTTCCCCCTCCCCCGATAGCAACAGCAACAACTATCTTCACCAAATTTATGGGAAGGAACTCTCTGCTATTTGCCTATCACGTCGCGTTGAACCAAACTTATGCTTAAAATAAACATTCCCCTACCGTGATTTTAACTCGCTGCTGTGTGGAAGGCGACTCTCCTACCAATTGAGCTAAACTGACACGTCTTATTTATCTATGAACCTATTTATTATATATATAATACAATAACTGCCAGGCTTGTTTTATGATTACTTTCCTAATTCTTGTCCAGCTGTTTCAGTCCGTCATCATTATTTGGGTTGAACGCAACAGTTCCCATTGCTATCTTTTGCATGCTGTCAGGGAACTCTCAGTAATTGTTCGTGCAGTCAGTTGACTGTGGTGCGTCGCTTACAAACCCAAGGAAAATTCTAAATCCAGAAAAATGGGTTCCTCGTGTTCCTAAGTGAACGGGCATCAGGGAACATTTAAACAGCCGCCTCTCACTTCTTGCTCGACACGAAAAAAAAGATGTTATTTCATTCTATAAGATAGTCACTGGCGATGAAAAATATCTTATGAGGATCTTAAACGAAGAAAATAGTATCTAGATACAGGTCAACCTTTAACATCTGGAACTAAACGGAATCAATTCAACATTGGGAGTCCTGATACTTACCCAGGCTCAATAACTGATGACTAATACCAGTGGGAAATATGTGACCAACTTACCAGGCTGTCTTAGTGCAGTCTGCATGGTCGCATTTTTTGTGAATCAATGAAAATTCTTTTTAAAAATCTAGTAATTCTGAAGAGTATTTTAGTGATAAAGCATTTTGAAATTGCCGTAATTTGCGAATACATATTGAACGAAACATCATTTTCCCCACAACTTCGGAACGATATTATTTTCAAATCCGGAATTTGACATTTTTTTATCACTCTCTGTCGTTTAATCCTCTGAAGAGTGTCACATGAAAAGGGCTTCTTGGGAACTATTTTGTTCAATATGTCATAATATATATATATATATATATATATATATATATATATATATATATATATATATATATATTAATAATTGAATCATCCACAGACAGCTGTTTCGTTGTATTACAACTCTTCAGTGTGGCTATAGATTATCCAATAACCAATCCAGTACTGCGAGTTAAGATCGAAACCTTCGCTCCGCTTCGCTCCGCTTCGCTACCCCTGCCCTATGCAGAACTGGACGGTCAGTAGAACCGAATTGAGCGGTGTATATTTTCACACCATTCCCCATCCACCAGAGTGCTCTATTCTAGAGTTGGAAGAGCTTTGTCACAGTTGCATCGGCTGGAGCTATTTCTCATAGGTTACTTCATTTTTTCCATGTTAAGTTTGACCTTGTGTCGTATTTTTTTCCAATGGGAGTGCAAATGAATTGGTACTATAGTAGCTTATAGTGGACGAATGCCCTACCTAAGAGTGCTGAACCCTAAAGAACAGAGCGTTAATTATGATAATGATTAATAATTGAGCATATATCCCATATACATATATATATATATATAAGTTTAGTCGTGCCGTCAAAAGTGACGGCCTATATGAAATATTTGGAAACACTATGCATCTTATATACGTTGATGATAGAGATTTACATGGCACTAAACTCGGAAGATAGTGTTTCTTTTGACCACAAACGAATTTCTATTGTTTTTGTTTTTATTAGTTCTTCTATTCTTTTAGATATCCTCAACCGAAGCTATCACCCAAACTGTAAAAATAGGTTCCTTCAGTTTTCAAGCTGGTTTGGTTGACTGATTACGTATGTATCGAGTCTGAAAGCTGCACCGTCAAGCTTGAAGACTGAAAATCTGAAGATTTACTCCATGAATTTAAAATTCCCCCTCAATAAATGGAATTCTACCTTACTATGTCAGTTGCGTCCTTTAGTGTGATAAAAGACATCTGCACATTGGTGATAATTATACGTGTGGATTATAAATATGTATAGATATAAATAGCCTTTTTAATATGCACCTGCTGATTACGGATATTCTGATTATTGTTTTCCATTTAAAATATAGTGAATAAGTATTGCAACCTTTAAATCTCATTTTATCGAGACAGGCGGTTGGGTATCTATCGCGATAAGATCGACCCACCCCCACAAAAAGGGTTTCAAGCTGCGGTGTCATCGAGATCTTATCCTTCATTTCCGATATGCACTGTTTACTAACAGGCGTAGAATGACGTAGTTACAATGGAAAGCAACTGAAATTAAGATGGAAGAAATACTAGACAAAAATTAATAATGGTCGATGAATAGGTATTCTCGTCAAACGCCATGATTTAAGGCGTTCACAGCTGTTACTATCGGATGAAGCTGTCATAGGAAGCATAAAATGTATAAAACGTAACAAGATAGCATTTTATATGCCGTGAAAGAGACAGAAAGAAAGAGAAATACAGAAAGATCAAGCCAAAGATAATAAATATAAAGGAGACTAATTAGTAATAGATATGGGTTTGATGCGAGTTAAATTGGAACATACAATATTTTACGCCTGCCAACAAGGTGGAAGTACACGTATTCATCTGTGTTTGTCTGTCTACCTGTCTGTCTGTCCACACAATATCTCCAAAAGTTCTCAACGAATTTGAATGAAATTTCATGGAATAGTTTGATAAGCTACAGAAGAAGTGATTACCTTTCGGGGTGGATCAACGCAAAGTTACATCTCTGTAGCCATATGTCAACATCACATAATATTACCAAATGTTATATGTCTGTACACACGATGTCTCCAAAAGTTCTCATTCTGATGAAATCTTATGGAAGGATGGGCAATGGGCTAAGAAAGAAGTTACTCAATTTCGGAGTGATTCTATGCATCTTCGCTAATGTGTTCACACGATATATCCAGAACTTCTCATTGAATTTCAATTAAATTTTCTGGAATTTTTTCTTATTGTTGAAAAATGCTTTTTCACTTATTCCATAGATTTATGCATTCACTCATATTTGAATATACGATATCTCAAAAAGTTCTTAGAGAATTCCCGTGGCATTTTGAAGAAAGGTAAGCCATGACCTAAAAAAGAATTGATTAAATTTGAAGGCGGATTCAGGAATTAAAAAAAAATATTAGAATCTCTAATGCCAATTTTTCAAGACTGACAGGCCCTCCCCACTTTGAAGACTGATGTCACACAATCTTTCAACATTCAATATTCATTTATTTGGCCTTGTGCCATACAAAGCTAAGCTTAGTAAATATCAGAAACAGGTCTGGTAAGTCACTCAATAGAAACTGTCATGTGACTAATATCTTTTGGTTGTATGTCGTGTTGGGGGTGATTAATGAAAAAAAATTGAAAAAAGGGGTTGATCAGTGAAAGAAAAAGGTACTTCTCTCGCTTTACGTTCAGCTCTCACGAAAATTGCTTAAGAATGGTATGAATTCTGTGGGTGCTCTCTAGTTTAAAGATAAACAAAGCTGAGGCCAAGTGCCTGGCAAGATAGGTGATACACTTTCACAGACAGGCATTCACCCACATTCATTTGTATATGTTGTGTTGATGCAACAGTTTCAATCATTTTATAGACGAAATTTTATATTCGTTTACATATGAACCATCATCGTTAAGTCGTCTTAGTATTTCAACTGGTTTTCTATGATGATTTGCCACCTAATACCTATCAGAGAACAACAATTCAGGTTATGATTTGATGAATTCTTCGATATTGTTAAACTCCAGGCCAACTTAGCGTTGACTTTGTTCCCTGCTCGTAACAAGAACAACAAGAACAATCCTCACCAAATTTAGGAGAATAAACTGCTCAATATCGGTCTACCACGCAATGTTAAACTAAACCTTTATTAAAAAAAAATGGAATTTCACGATTGCGATTTGAAATCACACCCATGTAATTAGAAGGCGGCTAACTCACCGATTTACTAAACTGCCAAGTGTTGAAATAGAAGAAAAAGTATTTAATTCTTTTAAAACCATCAATGTTAGAGGAAACCAACTCAACTTGTGATGTCCAGCAATATGACCCGCTATACCCCAGATTTTCTCTGATATAATGTGTTGTTTTGTGATCTCTCCATGTAATGTTTGGCGCGATTATCTCCTGGGCACGTCGCATGGTTCTAAGTTTGAGAGTTACGTTCCATGTTTCAGCTCCATAGGTGACTATCAGGAGGATGCATTGTTCGTATATTTTTTTTAGTACTAATGGTATTTCCTTGTTTTTGAAGGTTGAGTTTGCTCTACCAAAAACTTGCCAACCCAGAGTGATCCTTTGCTTGATGTCCTCTCCATTTGAAGATTCTATGCAGATCACGAGATATTAGAAGCCGTCAACCAAAACTGTCACTAGAGCTGTGAACATAGGTTTCTTCAGTCGGTAAATTGATCTGTGTGTCTCGCTGACTGGCTGGATATGTATATGTATGTATCGCACATATAGGCCGGGCCAATGGAACTAGAAGGCTGAAAATATAAGCTTTTTCTCCTAATTATGTGTAGAAAAAACGTTTTTATAGGTTCTAAGTGGTGGGTTCAATTCACAATGTAAATTTAGGCTAAATTTATCCTTTAGTTTGTGTCTAGAAACATTCAAACTTGTTTTTTGAAAATTCAGGCTTTAAATGGTCACTGTTGAACTAATCGTGACAGAAGTAACTTCTTCATTAATCACCCTTTTTAGTTGATCAACACCAACATGACATTCTGCCAAAAGATGTTGGTCACTTGACTGTTTCTATTGAGTGACTACGCAGACCTGCTCTTGTGCTTTCAATTCATAAGTCCATAATCTGTCAGTTTTGAATTAAGTTATTTTTAAGGTTTTAGAATTGGGGTTATATCTATAATGCAACTATAATGCTTAACTGGACGCTGATTTTCTGCCATTTATACAGAAGTATAGCTTTGAAGTATTCGGTAACTTCTCTTCAGAGGGTTGTAATTTTTTTTCACGCAGTTTTTTTTGTGCTTTCCTCAACGTTTTAGGGTCAGCCGATGCCTAATGGAACCCCCACCACCAAAATACAACCGAAGTTTTTATTTTTGAAAGTTTGCTCGAAAAGCATTATTATTATTATTATTATTATTATTATTATTATTATTATTATTATTATTATTATTATCATCATTTTGTAAATTAAATAGATTTTTTTAAAAATTGAGCCAAAATTTGTTTATATAAATCCGATGGTGAAATACTAAGAAATAAGAGAATTCATAAAATGAATGAATTACCAACGAGGGGATATTGATCCATGTAAGTCGCACTTCTGCTCGAATAGCGGAGAGTAAGGGTTTTATATAGCATTATAGTTACATTGTAAATTCTAATCAGTCATTATCCTTTCCTTGGCTAGTGACTTTCTTGTCCAAAAATGAATTATTTCATTGCTGCACAAGAAGAGAAACCCGGTGTTTGTTCCCGTAATATGATAATTCTGTAATTATTCGGGGATACTTTGAAAACGTCGTTTCGGTAATAGTCCTATGATTATCTATGATTGTCTTAGAAAATAACCATTGATAATTGACCTTGTGTCGTGTTTCGCATCTGGTAACCATCCTTATCATGTGTTGGCCTCGCGAACGAAAAGAATCATTATATGTTACTCTACAAAAAACGCTTTCTGACATTTCTGATATTCCCTGACCTCCGTTTTCAGATACCAACGTCTCGAATTTTTGTATCATCTTGGCCTTCATGCTTGTCGTCGCGTCCAAACCCTGCATGAAGACTACAGGCGGGTGTAGCTTGGTTCCTGCCTTATCATCAGCCTCCGCACCACCTCTCTTTTTATTAACGTCTTTCTGTTCCTAACATAGTTTGAAACGCAGTCTCTTTACTAGATAAGCCACGGTCCTTACCCCAAATATAGATCTGAGATGTTTATCTAAATCCTGATTTGTTTCTGGTTTTCTCGACGATGTGTGTTACCACATATAGCGTTACGCCATTCAGCTGAACGCACCGTATCTTTCGGCGCCAGCAATTGGCCTTTGGTTAACAATGAAGAAAATGCAAGGCAATAAAAGCTGCCATTCTTTGTACGGGTTTAGTTTTCCTTCCCACTTCCCTTAGTACCCGACGGGGGTATTATTCAACCAAGTTATTGTTAGAAACAATCAACCAAAACTGTCAACACAGGTCTCTTCAGTTTTCAAGTTGGTCTGACTGCCTGGTTATGTATGCGTGTATCTATCGCACGTACAGACCGTACTAATGGAGGCAGAGAGCAGAAAATTGGAACATCTACTCCTTATTATGTCTAGAAAAAAAAAACGAGGTTCAAGTTTTTCGAAAATTACCTCCAAATAGGTTTCCAGAAAGTGGTTCAATTTGCAATGTAATACTTTGCTAAATCGGTTCATTAGTTTGTCTTCAGCAGCATTTACGACCTCTTTTTTTAGAGATCACTGTTCAACAAAATTGGAGAGAAGTAATTTATTCATTGATCATTTTTCAATTCATCACCCTCAACACGCCTTGCCGTCAGAAGACGTTGGTTATGTGACAGTTTCTACTGAGTGACTAACCTGCCCTGCCTTGATATTTACTTGACTTGGCTTGCGCGAATGTTGGGGAATTGAGGGGGTGGATGGGGGGTTCAAGCAGAGAAGAATAAATTACACGTTTCCCCCGTTGTCCGAAAGCAAAGCGTTCCTAAGAAACATTTCGTAAACCGAAATGGCGGAAGGTGAAGAGACAATTACCATTTATTTATATGGCAAATGTTTTTATCAGTTTTACGCCCAAAGTTTAGAGATATCTTGGGGTTTTCCCATACTTTAAAGGTCAACTGAAACAGAAAAAAACCTTTTTATTCTACTGGCTCCCATTTGATGATCCAAAGGTGCTAAAACCCGTATTCAATTTCTCACTCGATATATCCTCGCATATGGCTAGAAAAATCAATCGGAGTGTTCACCTGTACAAAAATGAAGATGTATATGCATGAGTTATCTCCCTTGCTGGAGTCAACTGTCGTGTCATGGCCGACAATTTCCATCATCATCATTATCATTATCAACCTGTCTCCACTAAAGCAAAAGACCCATGTTTGTTTACGTAACGAAATATATAGTAATCCCGTCACTATGATGTTTTGCAAGGCTCCGAATTGTAATCTCAAGGGAGGGATAGGTTTTGAATTGATCTATTTCAACGTAGACCACAAACTGTACAAAGTATTTGCGTAGAGGTTGAAAAACTGAACTTCTGTCCCATCAAACATTTGCAAGTATTTATTTTTTTAAAGTTCTTATTATTATTCATTATCATAATTATAATTTCCATTCTGAATCTATTCATTTTCATTGTATTGCTGGTTTAACGCATATTCCTCAGATTTATTTCCGGTTGGCGATTCTGAGAGGGTAAATAAATATTTGTTTATACATTCGCATACCGCTTGCGGTACGAACGATTATCAAAGAGATAATTATAATTGCGTCAAAATAAATTATTTGGTGTCAGAATTTGTATAAAATCAATATATATATTGTTTCACTTTTCTTTCCGTTTCCAGACACAAATCAAAAACATTATTCGGGTACTTATCCTATCTTTTCTCGTGTGGTCCTATTTGTGCTTTCAATCCGTAAAACTTATCTCTCGTCAGGGAATTCGTCAGCTTTGAAAAAGGTGATTTTGATTACAAGGTAAATCAGCTTCAGGAACGTTGTCTGAATCAGAGTACAAAAAAGGCCACCATATTGTGGTACCTTGTGACGTTATTCACAGAAACGATGCCATGTAATACTGAGTTAGAAATCGATATTTGCAGATCAATACCACTGTGATCAGTAGGCTATAAGAAAATTAAGGGTTCAAGATAAGGTATTTAGGTAACAATGAAATAGAATATAAAGCATATATATATATATATATATATATATATATATACACATTTGTTTCTGTTGACCTTTAAGACATATCTTGCTGACGGATGCACTAAATAAATCGAGTTAAAGGTGGGGATTCAAAGTTTTGGCAACTTGAGGTCCTTCGTAAAAGCGAAGTAGCCTAAGCAAACCGTCAAGGAGCGAGGGATATCTATTTTTGAGTGTGTGCATGGGGAAATGGTGAATCCCATGCAAACCTAAGCAAATTGCCCAATATAAAATATATCAAGTACAACTCGGTGGGAATTTATTCTTTATTTTTGATCCACACCGCTTCCTTAATGGTCGTAGAATGTAAAAACAACCTGGGTGTTCCGACGAAAAGCAACAAAATCTGATGACAAGTCTGGTTGCTGCTGGGTCAAATTACGCTCTTACATCTATCCCAACCGAAGATGATTACAGCAACTTTTGTGTTGTATATATAATAGATAGATGCTTACAACATAAATTTTTGTGGAAATGTGAGTATTCTGGACTCAATCATCAAGAGAGCTACCAACTGATTACTTAGTTGTGATTTAAAATCGTGGTTTGGGAAACGTTAATTTTATATATTCTGAGTGATGGTATCGTATAGATAATTTCAAATGAATTATAACTCAAATCTTGTACTAGCCTAATGTTAATTTTATTAATAGATTGATTTAACGTTGAGGAACTGACAAACAGTGAAGAGTTCACTCACCTAAAGATGAGGATTGTTGTTGTTCTTATGCAGGAAACACAAAGGCAACTTTAGCCTCTGGCTGGAACTAGAATTTGACAAAAGAAAAATTGTAATCGTTCATTTATGGTGGAATACAACATTAGGCTGCAAGTTGGCTTAGCGTAATAGAAAGTAAGGGAAAATACTTTGATTACTGAACAATGATGCTATGAATTTATATGAATTGGTACTTTTGGAAAAAGAGTACAGGAAACTTTTGTGTCAACGTGATACTTTTCAGATAAGTGCCTAAAGCCTGTAGAAATAGATTTTAAAAAGCATTTTACACAAAATTTAGAAAGGTCAAACATCCGTAGATAAATGGAAGAATTTAAATACGAGCTGAGATTTGCAGACGACATAGAATTTATATCCCTATGGTAGAATAGATAGCACTCAATATGTACGCTTAAAAAAATTTAAAGAAATATTTTTTACGTTATTCTATAGCTGATTAACACGTCTAATTTAAGCACAGTGAAATAAAATTTAAAATATAAACAGTATCAACAAACACTACTGACTTTTTTAGAATTCAGAGGTGAATTAAAATCGTTGCTGTTCTTTGTAAAACCTGTCATGTGATGTCAGGTGTATGTTACAATGTACTATATGTGTTTGACGAGACTAGAGTAGGTCACTGTAGCGCCCCACCCCTAGGTGCCCAATTGGAGGATATTGGTCCAATTGGCTTGAAGCCGGCCCTGGCTGAGAACCTTTATGATTTGCAAAGAATGCTAGACAAACCGAAAAAAGAAAGCGAGGAAGTAGGCCTTCACATGAACTTCAGTGAAACGAGTGTCATTTACTGCAAACACCTAGAGGACAATGACCCAACGATCAGAACAAAATTTGAAGCGCTGGAGAAGTAGACCTCTATATCTACCCAGGACAACAAACCTCCATGAAATCCTCAAAAGAAGAAAAAAAAAATAAAACGAAGAATCACTTTAGGTTGGCAAGCTTTCGGTAGAGCAAGTTTAACCTACAAGAATAAGAAATTCCCATTTATCCAAAAAAGAATTGTATACAACAAATGCATTTTCCCAATAGTCACGTATGGAGCTGATACATGGAACCTAACCAGAAGATTGAGTCCAAGCTGAGAACAATGCAACATGCGCAGGAGAAAATCATGCTCAAGTTCACATGAAGAGATCACAATATAACACAGTCTATTAGAGAAAAGACAGGATTCTGAGATATTATAGAAACCATTTGAAAAATCAAATAGCAATGGGGTGGCTATGTTGCAAGAATGTCAGACAAGCGTTGGTCAAAATGATTCAAAACGTGGATCCCCGGAGATCATATGCAGAAGCACGACCTGCAAAATATGAGATGGCTTGACTGACTAGACAATTTCAGAAAGTATTGGCTCTGTAACACCCATGATAAAGAGGTCCTGCGAATCTTGAACAATACCGAGTTTAGAGCGAGGCCCCACACGTGTATGGATTGGATAAAGGTTCCAGTCCGTACAACACTTGCCTTTGGGGATGAGTCGGGCATTAGGAAATAAACCCACTTTAGTGCAGTGGGAAGGTGCAACCTGGGGGACTGGGTCCCCTGGAGCTAGAAAGGGGTTTTACACCAACCCAGTCACAAAAATAGGAAAATGACAATGAATAGGTAGGTGAGAAGAATGAATGAAATGGTTTACATTAACTTG
The DNA here is from genome assembly GCA_963457665.1 of Thysanoteuthis rhombus. Taxonomy (NCBI): domain Eukaryota; kingdom Metazoa; phylum Mollusca; class Cephalopoda; order Oegopsida; family Thysanoteuthidae; genus Thysanoteuthis; species Thysanoteuthis major. The sequence continues at coordinate 47,913,033 of OY735214.1, forward strand.
ACAGACAAATGTATGTCAGGCCAGTGTGAATTTAAATGCGATGTTGAATCCTATGCTAAGCAGCTAGAGAATCGACTTGTATCTCTATGTATGAAAATATATTGTACACGGTTTGCTGAGATTGGAATCGCCTGTATTGTTTGCGTTATTGAGAATGAGCTGGTCAGATCAGTACATGGGCCACTATTCTTTTCTATTTGCGAACATTTTCGCAATGGGTATCCATAAAGGTATGTATTCGCCTCACTTCAAAGGAAGAATGTGACGCAAGTTCGAGTTTAAGGGAATGTAACGCGTGGGTGGTTTCAGAAACTATTTTGTGTGTGTGGGTAACTTGATGACATTATCACACCTGATACTGCTAACAAATTGATCTGACGTGAAACATTACAAGGCAATAACAATTTACGAATGCGAGCAACAATATTTTTGTAGTGTAACACTTTTCAATGACCGCACAGATACTACACTTGGATCATAGGTAGTATGGTAGTGTATATACGAAGACAGAAAGAAAAACTTTGTGTTCAACATCATTAAATACATAAATTCGGAAACAATTTTAATGCTGATTTTCAAAGCATTCAGTTTCATCCAAAAAAAGAGACCGGTGCAACGCATTTTTCTTTTCTTTTTTTTTTTTTCTCACGTGGCCCTAGGCTAAACTCAGCTAAGTAAATTAAATGTTTTAGCCCAGTGAAATGAACCAAGTTTATTTTTACGAGTTACACCCATAGGGACCAAGCCAGTAGTTACCCGCCTATCACGCCGCTCTTCCCCTTTCACCCACCAATATTACTGGCTAGGGGGCCTCAAAATCGGCCCCTTGAGGTAGACGTGGGAAGAATGTTCAAAGAGCTACCGTAAGGCTTTATTCACAAAAGGGTGTGTGATACAATAATCGCAATTTTCGCACCCAGTGATCACAGAATGAGAAATGGGTAAGAATATGCCGAGGTTAGTTATCACCGAGGAAATGTGCAAAAAAAATAAGATGGGAAGTTCCGTCACCAACATAAACAAATTTGGGCGTGGCAATCGCGTATTTTCTTGCGGGTGTGATCTCGCCTGACAAATACTATGAAATCCAAACAAATGAATATCAAAAAAGTGAAGAGAGAAAAGAAATCACGGTATATCGCCCAGCTATTCGTTTTTGTTATTTATTTAATTATTCTTTTTTTTTTTTAACTGATATATATATACATATATATATATATATATATATATATATATATATATATATATATATATATATATATATATCTGATTAGAATCGATAGAGTTTTCTATGTAGATAGAACATGCCACCAAGGATGGTAAAAAAGGTCAACGTTTTTTTCTAGAGTCTTTTGGAAGTATTACACACTGCAGGTAGCACTTTGAAAGTCCATAAACTCGAGTGGCAAGCTTTGGTAAGATCTGATTAGGGTCATTGGGTTGCAAATCCTTGGGGCATCGGATATCATCAGCAGCTGTTTAGCGTCCGTCGTTGGACATAGATCTTCCTCAAGACGATTAGTCCCTGAACATTATTTTTTCAAACTTCAGAAGCACAGCTAAGATGACTTGCCAATTGATCTTTTCGTGTTTGTTTGTTTTTTTTTTGAATTTCTAAAGACATTTAGGTATCTAGATATTTTTATATATTTCTTTCTTGGTAAATTATTATCAATTGTCATCTTTACTCAATTTCAAAGATCTTGATGAATTGTTGTCGGTAACTTTTCGTCAGTGAATGCCTTGAAATCCGTGCTAAATTGAATGAACTACTGAACATATTTTCAGTAAACTGCCAGCTGTAAGCTTAAAAGGAAGAAACATTACAAGATCGTTCTTTGTAAGTAATTTGTAATAAGTTTTTATTTCTTATATTTGTTGCTTTCATAACGATGTTCAACCCATTTTTATATGCTATAAACGTGAATCAAGCGGCATGGATCAAAGTTTTTTAAGAATAAGGGATGCGAGTTCGAATCTTGTCGGACCACTTTCAGTCACATGGCATGAATCCAATTGAACACTGCTGGTTAATTTTGTATGTTGTAATAAAGGAAATATCCAGGAACCTTTTTTTTTACATACGTTGGCAGGTAATGATTGAAGGAGTGAAAATGTCATATTCTGCTTGTTCATCGACTTTTAATTTGTTTAATGAAATATTTTTGAATTGTTGAGACCGTTGAATAAAGACTGTCGTTTCGAAGTAGGGGCGTTTATTGACTTTTGTCATATCCTCACGAGGGTGAATCAATAAGTCCGTAGTCCGACATGTCGTTATTTTCTTCAGAAACTTACACTGTTTAATTATTGATCTATATGATTAAAGGCGGAGCGTTGATAAATAAGTTGACAAGGAATGCGATTATATGGAAAAATAAATATTTGTCGTAAAATGCACTTTGAAACGGTTTGAAATTCTAGTATTTCAGGTTTCTTCGTGTCTATGTATTTATCATTTTCTTTAGTTTTTTTATGTATTTTTGAGGCCTGGATCTATTTCTCCCTATTCCTTTGTCTAATCGTCAGCTATCTTGAGATGTATCATCGCTGACAAACCATGATGTTTTACGCAGAATAGTGAAGGGTTGGTAGATGGGCAATCAACTCTCTTATCTGCACAGGATGTAGTAACACCAAGTTGTTATACCCATTGTCAACTATGAGAGTGGTCAATTTTTATAGTTACTTCCAAGGTTGTCAATGGGTGTAGCATCTTCGTGGAGGTGTGCTTTGATCAAGTGCTCACTCATTCTTTTTCTTTTTCTTCGTCAGTCATTGTGCTATGTGAGTGATGAGAGATTACTGTCAAGACAGATGGCGAAGAGGCAGGGTATAGGGAGAGATGGATTCACGACTTTCTCAATGGCATTCAGCAATATCATCATCATCGTCATCATCATCATGATTAGACTTTTAGCATCCATCGTTGGACATAGACCTTCCCCACGATTTGCCACACTTCTCTATCATGGGCGTCGCAGAGCCAGTACTGTCTGAATTCGTCTAGCTCGTCTCTCCATATAATATTCTGCCTTCCTCAGTTGCACATGTAATCTCAGGGGACCCATGTCGTGAGTTGCGATGTCCATCGGTAGTCTGACATTCTTGCAACATGGCCAGCCCACTGCCATTTGAGCTTTTTAATGGATTCTATGATGTCCCTGGCTATTGTGTTTTCCTGGATGTACTGTGCTGTCTTGTGGTCTCTCCATGTGAGGCCCAGCATAATTCTTTCATGTGCACGTTGCATAGTTCTCAATTTGCAGATTTGTCTCTTAGTTAGGTTCCATGTTTCAGCTCCATAAGTGACTATTGGGAGTATGCATTGGTTATACCCTCTTCTTTTTAGGTTTAATGGAATTTCCTTATTTTTGAAGGTTGAGCTTGCTCTGCCAAAGGCTTGCCATCTTAGTGTGATTCTTCGCTTGATTTCTTCACCTTTTGAAGGTCACTTTTTGTAATTAGTTTCATGGTTGTCAATGGGTGTAGCATCTTCATTGCGGAGTGCTTAGTTCAAGTGCCCACTCTTTCTTTTCCTTTTTATTCGTCAGTCATTGTGATATGTTAGTAATGAGAGATTACTGTCAAGACATCTGGCGAAGAAGCCGGGTGCAGGAAGAGATAGATTCACGACTTTCTCAATGTAATTAGTACTGAGTAAACATTAGGAACCGTAGCTGCAGCTATAACTTGGATCGCCAATTTTTGTTTTCCATAAATGCAGGGAGAATTGGTTTAATGCCTTCCCCCGGGGCATTAATGCTAAGTGAATTTGACTTTGTTCGCTGAGGTCCTTTTCCATGAGTACAGGAAATAAATTATTCATACCCTCCCCAAGGGATTAGTGCTAAGTGAAAGCAAACAGCCTTAACTCGGCTAATTCATTCTTCCCTGCTGATAAAAATACGTTGCATCTCTATCTAGTAAATATACATATATATAGAGAGAGCAGTATGAGCTGAATTCATGCATTTCTCAAGAGTATCAGCGCTAATTAGACACAAACAACCTCTGCAGAAATCCGAACTCGGTTTGCTGATTCCATTTTGATGTGCACGATCTCGGATCTTCCATGAGGTCATCAAGAATGAGAAAAAGCTCTGTCTTCTGTGGCTATTATTACAACTACTTCTCGGTATAAACAAACAATATAGCACGGAGAAAATTGAGCATGGAAAATGCAACTGTATGAATAAGCCCAATTTTGTGGTCTCCATGGTCTAATCGGTAAGTTGTTGTCCTTGCTATACGGACTCTCAAGGATAAGGTATATAAGCTGAAGGTAATATTGATTACTTGACGGTCGCAAAATATGAAACCAACATCAGAGAAGTTAAAAATGGCAACAAAAATGAGATGAAAAGAAAAAGATGAGATAAATGAGTGTGATGATGCTCCTTGGGTTTTTTTGCTTTTCTTTATCCAAGTGCAATTTAATCAATAATTGCTGTACATAACGTCAACTTGAAAGAGGCATCACCATTTTGTAAGTGAATTTATGGGGGAGTTGATAACACCTGTATTTCCATTTAGACCAGATTCCGGCTCATCGGATCCGGCTCTCTGTCACTCCCCCACCGTATTTTCTTTTAGTTTGTATTTTGAGGCCGGCATTTGATCTGCTCTGATGAGGTGAACAGACGCACACCCTTTCCTTTGAATTCATAGCGTGCAACGTTCAAACTTATTGATGCCTTTTTTTAGGTCCGCCCGGATCTTTATCACAGGACGCACCTGATGCGCATCAAAATAAAAATAAGCATCAGTTGACTACTTATATAGTATACAGTACTGATATAGTTTACTGCTTATTTAGTATATATGATGAGTCACATATATATATATATATATATATATATATATATATATATATATATATATATATATATGTATATATATATGAAGTGTGGTTCCAAATAGCGATAGGCGCCATTTTAAAAAAAATGTGTTCAGTAGAATTATAAATCAAATGATGAATCGAATCATGCATCGAATTCTATATTTTGATTATTTTTTATTATATATATATATATATATATATATATATATATATATATATATATATGTGTGTGTGTGTGTGTGTGTGTGTGCTTGTATGTGTGTGTGCTTGTGTGTGTGTGCGCATGAACATTTGGGAATGAGACAGACTCAGGAGTAAGAGTCTATGGAGACTCTGTTTATCAATTGTTTAATCCATAAATGAATTATTTGGTGTGCTATACATGTTTTGGGAGGTGTTCCCATCTTCAGCAGCGTGATGTGTGTGTGTATGTGTGTGTGTGTGTGTGTGTGTGCTTTTCCGTGGTTTAAAGGTTTCCGTAGAAAATAAATCGAGAAGATGTTTTGCTTTGGAAGCAAAAATTGGGATCAATGAGGAGGATTCCTTCAAGTCATCATGATGTGTTCTGTCTTTGGTGAAGTCTGTGTTGGTCTGTTGTTGGATATAGAAGTAGCAGCAGTAGTAAGTCTTGAAGAGGTCATAAGATGTCAGAGTTATAGGGCAGTGGTTTAGTATTAGATTGTGTGGGCAGTTTGGGGATAGTACAGATGGTGGGGTAATGAGGTCGACGAACTTCATATTACTGGTCATAGAAAGTCTGCTGGCTCTGAGTTGTTCAGATGAAATACTATACAAAGGTTTTTATAGGTAGGACTATGCGTGACTGTGAAGTTCCCTATGTTGGATGTACATGAATGTTGGTAGAGTGCGGATGTGAAGTTATTATTGTGAGGATTATGATGAAATCTGTGTGGTTAGGGTTGTTAAATTTAGTGCTAAGTCCATTAAGGGAGAGAGTTCTAAGTTTGTTAATTCACATATCTTCATATCTTTCTAGAATTTTTGTTGTATCTGTGTGTATCATGTTCTATTTTTTTTCAATGTTTGTATAACTGGTGTCTGTAGCTAAATCATGTCTGGAGGGCGTAAGTGTAGTTATACGGGGAGAGGACTAGGATGGTTTAGTATTTCGATTCTGTGTCTATAGTTATTATGTATAATGTTGGATTGTCTGTCAGACTTGCCTATGTATTGTAATTTGCATTTATTGGACTCTAGGAGGTATATAGTATTTTTGCTGCAACTGTTAGAATTATTATATGCGTAGAAAGTCTTGTTAGTGGTAGAGCTAGTGAAGGTGTTGGTGTACTTAAGGTGATTGCAGCATAGACTATTTCTTTTGTTGCACGGTTGACAGAATTTAATGGTTTTAGGAATGTTGTTATATGAGATTTTATTGTTTATTATCATGTTGCTGCTTATCATATCTTTGATGTTTTGGGGTCAACGGTAGGCGATGACACATGGTTCTACGAATAATTCTTTGAGTTCTGTTTCGAGTGTGAAGATATTCCATCTCTTGTTGATAATATGTGCTGAGGATGGGCTGTGTTGTTGAAGGTGGTTATAAATGGTATGGAGTTAGGTTCATTTTTCTTAGAGAGTATATATATACATATATATATATATATATATATATATATATATATATATATATATATATATATATATATATATATATATATATATACTAAATACATAGATTCTGTCTATGACAAAAGAATACTTTCGTTTCGCTTTCTCCAGCACCTCAAATAGTCTATCCAAGGAACTGAATACAGCGGAACAAGGATATACTATTACCATAAACAATATTTACGTATTTAATCAATACATTGTCTCTACTAAGAGTATGGAGCACTGTTAAAATAAAAATAGATATACCACTTGTAGTATATATTTCACCTACTTGTATATGTATATTCTCAGCGCTCACGATTTCAGTTCCTCCGTGTTGTGGTAGTACCGAAGCTTGCGTAATTAAAATCAACCCATAACCTTCATTGAAATGGAAATCAATCAGCAGTAAAATCTTGCCAAATAGGGGTTCGTCTATTTCGCAGTTGCTGAAAACGGTGTTCGACTGTACTTGAGAATGAGAATTGTGCTTAGAATGAATAACATGCTTTTTTTGAAGCCAGTCTTTTGCATTTACATCTTTAACCATCTAAGATGCCAGCGCGAGTATTCAATCCAGGCCTCTTAGCGCTGTTTCAAAGCCCAGAACTTCGACTCCACCTTGTTTTATTTGTATTGCAGCGATTAGGAGCTTGTGTAATCATAACAAACCCGATTCGCTGATTTTTGTTCCAGTAATTGTTTTATTACCAGCATCCCTTTTCTCTTTTTACAGTAATTATTGGAAGTATGCAGTGGCTTTTGGCGTGACGGCATTGACAGTGGCCTCTGTAAAAAGAGTTCAAACTTCGGCAGGGACAATTCGTGTTCACTTGTCGTGCACCCCTGAGAAAGGAATGCGTCAATTCCTCCCAGGAGCTATAAGTGAAATAGCAGGTGAAGTGAATGACGCCACTTCGGGTGCAGGCCAATTTCAAGTCTATTTCGCATATTGCAAAAGGGAACCGAGTAAATAGTTACGTAATATGTAGAGACTGAGCAGGAACAGCTGAAGCTGTAGTCAGCGTAAGGGCATTTTCTTGTGCTTTGGTTCACAGGTTTCCTGTGTCAGCTGAATCAGGTCATCAATAAGGCAACTTTTTTGAAAAAACTACAAATGGAGCAGAACCATTGCCAAATGGTGCAGACCTCCTTTCCAAACGGGTAAGACCCCCGTACTAAATGGGGTCGGGGAGCAAATCTTCGCTTCTATGACATAAGACACATTTCCAAATAATCATCATTTTCAACCACTCAATCTTCGAGACAGCAGTACTCTGTTAAAATACTCTGAATTTTTTACCATTAGCCATCAACGCGTTTCTGTAAGTGGTTGTTTCTCCAAATGGGTGTCCGTTACCTACGGAGTCCCACAAGGAAGCGTGCTTGGTGCCGTTTTATCCGTAATCCTGATCAATGACATGTCAGGAGTGGTCAATTTATTCTGTGAGATGTACGCAGATGACACGAAGGTGTGCAATTCCTGTGGATACAGCCAATAAAAGAAACAGACCGCAGCAACATCTTAAAAACCTAGTTGACTGGACTGATTGTCGACAGCTACACTTTAACACTGATAAATCCAAAGTACTTCACCTTGGGAGTAGAAATCCAACCAACAGCTATAGCATTAGACAGCACAATAGCAGTGATAGGATCTCCCTGGAATCATCTTATTCGGCCCACGACCCGAGTTTACACGAGCATAGTAAACTTGAATCTAGCTAACGTACAGAAACCCAGGTTAATAAAGTCTGCAAGATACTGGAATTGATCAGAAGATCATTCCACTTTCTGGATGTTGGTACCTTACGCCTACTATTCATCGCACTGTTGCGTTCTCGTTTTGATCATTTGCAAATGTCGTATAGTCACTGCAGGAGAATAAAGAACTATTCAGAGATGTTTTGCAGAGAGCAACAAGGTGGATTCTAAGCATGCGATACAATTAAAGGCAGGAGATACAGTGAGGGTGCTATTCCATCCTCGTAAGCATTCTCTGCCTAAAGCAATTTTTTTTTATTGATTCTTTATGTATACTGAGGTATGTGAAAAGCAAGTTTAGCTTTTTGAAAACCCCATTTACCATACTTGGGTATCGATCGTACTTCGGTCCCAGGCTTCTGAATGCAAAACAATTGATAACTTGGTCGGGTCAAGGTGTATGCCGGCTACTGACTACCGCTCATCTGAGAATTCAAGAACTTTCAAGAGTTTTTGAGACATGATCTCCTCAACAATAATTCGTGTTGACAGAGCACTGATCTCTTACGTGGGATCCATTACGTTGTCCCTGTTAATGGCCTCGATTACTTTACTCACCATGTTTGTCAGGCTGACAGGTTTGTAGTTACCCGGCTTGTTGCTCTCACCCTTCTTGAGTATGGGACCAACATTAGCTTCCTTCTATGTCTATGATATTTTTCCCTTCTTTCATTGGCTTCTCAAATATGATTGTTAGAGGCTTCGCTAACTCCTGTTAAAATACGCTTATGCAATCCATCAGTCAGGATATTTGTTGGGTTTCAGGTTTTTTTTTTCACTTCACTACAGGAAATACTGACTGTCTCCAGAACTACTTCTTTTAAAATGTTGGTATTTCAATCACATTGTCATGCATAAATACACTACGGAAAAAAATCTATCGAGGAATTCTGCCTCATTTGCATCAGTTGTGGCTATGCCATCTCTCTCATTTTTCAGATCAACAACCCCTAGCTCCGTCTTTAATTTACAATTAACGTACGCATGAAATGCCTCGGGGTTTTGCTTGGCTTCCTCAGCAACTGATTTTTTCAGTCATGAATAGTTTTCCGGCATTTTATCTTTGCCTGGTTCCCTTACTTTGTCTTGTTTCCTAGTACCTCTTGTAGATCTCTACCTTTATCTTAAACTTCACCTCTACCTTCTCATTCGCCATAAAAGGTCTTCGTTTGTTTGATTACTGTTGCAATTTCCCCCTTGTTTTGGGGATGCATTGTCCCAACCATCCTTGAAGTGTCAGTATAAAGTAATCCCATGCATCTTTTGGGGCCGATATCCTGTATCCTAATAGTCAGTAATTCTTTTGTCATGCAGGTCCTCATTCAATCGCAGTGTCCTTCCTTGCGGTTAAAATTAGCCTCTTCCTTCGTTTTTTCATCTGGACCGTATCTTCTAAACTCAAAGAGGGGAACCTGATGGTGACTCTTACTTAGTGTTGAGTCATGTACATTGTTCTGAACCATTCCTTCTTGATTAGACAAGATCAAGTCAATTAGTCTGATTACTCCTAAAATGGATAGGGTCTTTGACTTACAATACAAAGAAAGCCTCCCTTATCACTTCTTCCAAAAATAGCGATGTCTAGTGATTAGAGCTATGTGTGGTCATAGTTATTCCAACCAATTTCCAGGTGGTTAACATCACCTATAATGAGTATTTGACCCTTACTTTTCATTGCATCTCTCATCATTTTGTATAGACCGGTGTTTTCCTCTGAGGATTTTTTTGGTGGTCTAACCAAGAGACAAATCCGCAAAATGAGAAGCATGAAGCGTGCGCATGAGAGAATCATGCTCAACCTCACATGGAGAAATCACAAGATAGCACAATATATCAGGAAGAAAATGGGGGTCCGAAACGTCATAGAATCTATTAGAAAACTCAAATGGCAACGGGCTGGTCATGTTGCAAGAATAAAAGACAACTGATGGACATCACGACTCACAACATGGATCCCCAGAGATCACATGCAAAACCGACGCTAACAAAATACAAGATGGAAAGATGAACTAGACGAATTCAGAAAATACTGGCTCTGCGACGCCCATGATAGAAAAATGTGGCAGATCCTGAGGAAGGTATATGTCCAACGACAGACGTTAAAAGACATAATGATGATGATGATGATACAAAACCTATCAATAGAGTTCCTCCCTCCTCCATTTTTATCTCAATCCACACCGTGTCTCTGACAGTTTCTTCACCAGATTGAATACTTGTTGGGCTGACAAATGTTTCCTAACAAAGATCGCAATTCCTCAATCAGCTGACTTTTTATCAACGCTGCAAAAACAGTCGAAGCCATCAATATTTAATTCCCCCAATTGTACTGTAAACTTAAATATGTTCCTCACAAAACTTCTGTCGAACAAATGATATCAGGACTCCTAAGTTCCACGACATCCAAATCTTCATTGCACTTTTACTGAAAAACTATCTTCGTTGGTGTTTTTACATTTCAGAGTTCTTTCTTTGATACTTTTTCTTTTAGTTCTTCTTCACTTTTGCAACTGTGATAGTGACTGTTCTCGTGTCTTGGGACCTGTTTCTCTCCACGTTCATAACTTTGTTCTTCTCTCATTACCTGCTGAGCTTCTTCTCTTTGTGGTTGTGCCTCTGCTTGCTCCTGGTTCCCGAGAGTCACCAGGTTCTTCATTATAGATGTATTCATGCGAGTAAACACACGGTATGAAACATTTGTTTGATGTATCCAACCCATCATATCATGCATTACGTGATCTGATAGTGTTAAAAAAGATTGAAATGCATTTCTAGATTTTCAAGATAATTTGCTATGAATGTCTATGTATGCTTTGAATATTAGCCCTGGCGCTATACGTGTAATGATCAGAGTAGATTTAAGTATAGATATGTCTTCTGAATTACCCGTGAGATCACAGGTTACAGCTAGTATCAAATAATTCGCAATCCATTTCTATAGTAAGATAATTCGCAAGCTATTTTTATTGTAAGATAATTTGCAACGTATTTCTATAGTGAGATAATTTTCAATACATTTCCATAGTAAGATAATTCGCTACGTATTTTTATGGTAAGATTATTTGCAATGCATTCTTATAGTAAGATGATTCACTATGTATTTTTATAGAAAGATGATATTCAATGCATTTCTATAGTAAGATAATTCGCTATGTATTTTTATAAGATAATTCGCAACGTATTTCTATAGTAAGATGATTCGTAATGCATTTCCATAGTAAGATATTTCGCAATGTATTTCTGTAGTAAAATAATTTGCAATGCATTTCTGTAGTAAGATAATTTGCAATGCATTTCTGTAGCAAGGTATCTTGCCATCAATTTCTATTCATGCTCTTAGCATTTGCTGCGTCACCATATATGTAATCATTAGAGTGAAAGTTTCATTTAATAGATCCTTGCATTGCAGCGTGGGTGGAGAGGGAGAAGAGAGAGGATGAGATATGAGGGGAATGGATAATAATGATATTAAGTAAGTGTAACGGTCGTACATACAATCAAGCAGAATCGTAGTGAAATAATTACAATGCTTGACTACTATAAACGAATCAGATTCCTCACCTTTATTGTTTTCGTCACAGTTGGGCTTGCTCCGGGTCATATGACATCCAGTAGTCCCTGGCTGCCACCGGATTCTTTCCAACCTTCTCAGTGGGAACAATTTACAAAAACGAGCGTCTAAGTCCCTGGCTTTTTTTTCAAATTGGAAGGCTTCAACGGCAATTATTTGACTTTTATAGTTTTGCTCGGCACTGGTTACTATACGGTGCTGAATTCTACAATTTATTTCATAATCATCATCATCATCATCATCATCATCGTCATCATCATCATCGTCATCATCATCATCAGCAGCAGCAGCAGCAGCCTTTTAGCGTCAGTCGTTGGTCATAGACCTTCCTCCAGGTTCGCCAGATCTCTATATCCCCCCGGACCTGTCTAGTTTGACACGCTATCTCGTTTTCAACCGGCCATGTATGATTTCTGGGGATCCACAACGAGAGTCGTGACGTTCAGCTGTTGCCTGAAATTCTTTCAATATGACTTGCCCATAGCCATTCGAACTTAATAGTGGATTCTATAATATATCTGACGCCTGTCTTTTCTGTAATATACTGTGCCGTCTTATGTTCTCTCAGTGTGATGTTGAGCATATTCCTTCCATGAGCACGTTGCATAGATCTTTCGATTAGGTTCTATGTTTCAGCTCGGTATGCACCTTTCGGGAGAATGCATTAGTTTTGGACTCTCTCTTTCAAAACTTACGTGGTCTTTTTTTGTTCTGGGATATCGACCTTGCTTGCCAACCGAAGGTGGTTCTTTGTTTGATTCTTTCCTCTTTTGAGAATTTCATGGAGACACTTGTATTTTTTATGCGCTGTCCAATTCATTTTACGCACTTTCTTGGATGGTCATTTGTCTATTATACTGACCTCTTTCTTTTCCTTCCTGGAATAGTTAGAAAGGCCTGGGTGACACTCGGCGTACGTCGACGGGGTGAAGAACTTATCAATCGAAACTTCATCCGAAAAACAACGAAAATGAGGATAGCATGTCTATGATCCATAAAATTATGAAAATGCTTAATCTTAGAAATTCAGGCAAACGTCTTAGTAGAAAAAAACCAACTATTCATACCCAACGCATCCCAGAGCATTTCGATTTGATAACTCGAGCAATTCGAAACCGTCAATAAAAACTGTCACCAAAACTGTCCAGATAGGTTTCTCCATTTTTCAAGTCGATCTGGCTGTCTGGCTGGCTTGCTATGTCTGTATCCCGCGCATAGGCTTCACCAAAGGCTGAAAATCTAAACATTTGTTCCTTTTATTTATTCCGTTTTAAATTCATCCCAAAGAAGGGTTTTTAGAGGGGGGGGGGTCAATTTGTAATTCAAGTTTATGCTAAATTGGTTCCGTAGTCGGTGTCCGGCAACATTCACGCTTGTTTTCTGATCACCTTTTTTTCGATTTTTCAATTGATCACCCCCAACACAGCATGCTGCCAAAAGATGTTGATCACATGACAGTTTCTATTGAGTGACTAACCAGACTCGTATATTATCTATTGTTTCGCTCGTAATCTGATACCTATCTTTCGCTGCTTATCCTTCGTTGCACCCATGTACTCGCACTCATCACCATACGGAGGGATTTGCCGAATTTGTGGACCTGAGCAACTGCAAAAACACACATAAAACAATCCGTCCATAAAGTATTAAAAAGCGAACGAGACAATTAGATGCACTGTTCCAATCTGGAATTTCAGCTTCGCTATGAAATTGCACTCGAAACACCAGTCATCCAGTCTATTTCTGTTCGTTAAATAATGCTAGACGAACCAAATGAAGAGAGTGAGAAAGTTGGCCGTCACACGAACTTTAGTAAAAAACAAAACAACAAAAAAAACGCTTGCTGCGTACAACGAACATGTTGAGGACAATGACACAAAGATTAAAATCGAAAACGCAGAGCCGAAGAAAGTAGAGACTGCTATATCTGTACCTAAGACAATGAATCACTGAGAAATCCTCAAAAGAAGAAGAAATCAAGCAAAGAATCACTCTTGGCTGACAAGCTTTTGGACGAGCTAGGTTGACATTCAAGAACAAGATGATCCCACTGGTCTTGAAAAGAAGGGTATACAATCAACGAATGCACCTGATAGTCACCTATGGATCAGAGAAATGGGACCTAACCGAAAGATTGACCCTCAAACTGAGAACCATGCAACGTGCACATGAGAGAATCATGCTCAACCTTACATGGATGGATCAGAAGATAGCAAAGTATATTAGAGAAAGTGTTGCGAGAATATCAGACAACAAGACAACACGACTCACAACATCCCCAGAGATCATATGTGAAATTGTAGTCGACAGATAGTAAGGTGGTGTGACGAGTTAGACAAATTCAGAAAGTACTGAATCTGCGACGCCCGCGATAGAGAGATCTGGTCATGGGGAAGACCTATATCCAACGAGGGATATTGAAAGGATGATGATGATGACGATGAATATTTTTGTTACGAGATTGTAACCAACTATATATAAATCGGCATCATCATCATCATCATCATCATCATCATCAGCTGTTATAAGTCCTGGTCAAAAGCCTTTCCCACCTCCCTCCTTGACGACCATGATCTCCTTGTCTTCCCGGCTAATTTCTCTCTCTCTCTCTCTCTCTCTCTCTCTCTCTCTCTCTCTCTCTCTCTCTCTCTCTCTCTCTCTCTCTGTCTTGTGTCTGGTCTTTTCCTATCGCGTTTACTGTCCCACAGGCACCAATCGGTTAGCTTTTCTCTCCATCTGTTGTCCCTTTATGTTTCGTGTCTGGTCAGTTCAGCGAGTCCGTTTTCAGTGAGTCTACATTCGGCGACTTCAACTTTCATCGCGTCCACATCTAACGCCCAGCGTTTCAGCGGCTTCCGCTTTGGGCGGTTCTAATTTTTTTGAGTGCAAATGTGTGCATACACATAAACCGACATTTTATTTCAAAACTCGTCGATGTTCCTAATTGTTAAGTGCGGATCAACTTGTAGCGATCGAATCAAAACACGGTAATGACGAAAGGTCGGCTGCAACATATTCATTTATCAAGTTGACAAGCGCCTGAGCCGTACAATCTCAAGGAGATGCAGACTGACAAATGTGAAGGAGGAATAGCATAAAACATTCCACTACAAAAATAAAAGTGTTATGAATGCTGGCGATTTATCATGCATGGTCGGTATGCATGTGTATGTATTGCATTACACGTTAGTATATACACGAAGAATCATACGCTGACATATATACGTGTTGGCTCGCTGAAAGTGGAAATCACTTTAACAGTAACCGCTGAATGTAGATTCGTTGAAAGTGGGTACAGTCAGAAATAGAAAGAGTTTAAGGGAGGGAGAAAGTTGGAGAGATAGAGAGAGGGGGGAGAGAGAGAATTGGTGGTCAGTAGAGTAGTTGGTACGATAGACCGAATCAATGAGCTGGGTTCAAATTCTGGCTGAAGTTTTATATATATATATATATATATATATATATATATATATATATATATATATATATATATATATATATATATTCAATTCTCGTTAATACTTTTGAGAGAGGCTTGAATCAATCTTGCCTGTGCATGGTCCCATCACCAGGTATGTTGAATAATGCTACATCTCTAGCCTGCTGAGAGGATTGAAGAAGAAGCGAGTAAGTAAGCATTTGGGTAAGCCACTCTCCCATAACTACTTTATCTGCACACACAACAGCTGCAGTAGCAATAAAATGTGACCTCTTTAATCAACCTTGGCAGGGTCCAGTCACGCACACACATACCATTCCAAGAGCTATCAACCATTGTACTACCAGTTGTGTTGGGTTTTTCTAATACTACTAATTGACTGAAGATCACTGGCTGTTGCACAACCTGTTTTACACTAGATATGAAGGGCGACCAAGTTGATGCCAAAACGAAACGTAACTGATGTCAACCATATTTGGTGCACCTATCAGACATCTATTTTTACATTGGTAACATGACCAATAAAACTGACCATGTCATCGGATGATGTAGATACCAGGACTGGAAAGTATAATGTCATTCTGAATATCCTGTGAAACGGTTATGTGACTTTGATGTAACTTTGCAACCAGTCAGAGGGCACCTTACTGCATATGCGTGAATAGACATTCTCCCGTTGTGCTACTCAGTTGGCTTTGAGACACCACTGAAGGAGCTTTGTACTGCAAGGCTGTTGCATTCACATTAATCGAGCCAGCCTATTCTTCAAGTCTCGTGCATTCTTCAAGTCTCGTGGCAAAACATCGTATCGTCCAGGTCTATCAGGACTTGGACTTTTCCCAGAGTGATTTCAGACAGTGGATGAAATTAAGGGGAACGCAACGAGCGAGCTGTGGATATCCATACAAAAAACTTTCGATACTGTTTTTAAAATTGCAGCAGTGGACGCTGGGATTAGAGTGAGAAGTTCCAAAGAGAGTGCTTTGAAGGGACTATGATGTCATTGCCCGAGGTATGTTATTTTCTCAGTGATATTGAATGGCTTGATAGGTATCAAGACAAGACCTCGTACTTGCAACCAGTATGAACGTTCTTGGACCAAGCCCTATTTTAAAAGGTTGTGTTCGTCGTTTCATATTCAGCATGGAGAGTTAGAATGAAAACCACGAATGTATAAATAAAATGGGAAGTTAACGGGAATAACGGAAAGAGAATAAACAATCGAAACTCCATCAGTTTAGGAATTTCGTTTCTTTGCTGGGGATTAGTGGTTCTTACAAAAGTAGGAACGGGTAATAGATGTGAAAAGAAAAACTGAAATAAATTCTGTCTCTGATTTTCCATTTTTTTTTTCCCTATTTTTTTTTTTTTTCAAAAATTTGCAATACCTTTTTTCTCTTATCTTCTTATATTTTTCCCGTCTTTCTTTTCTATTTTTCTTTATTTCTCTCGTTCTCTGTCTCTCTTTTTTCCTGTCTTTCAATCTTTCTTTCTTCCTCTCTTTTTATACCCAATGCTTTGATCCAGACTAAAATTAGAGCCTCCTGCGTGTGTGGACGTGCACTATCCCGCTAAAACTACAAGGTCGGTTGACTTGATGTATGGCATGCCGACTAAGCCTATATCACAACTGGATATTTTGTAAGTGAGGTATGCATCAGAGGTAATTCAAAGTCAGCAGGGGTCATAAATATTCATTTCTCGATATGTGTGTCACTATCATACTAACACTACAAGGCCACTGACCAAATACTGACTTCGTATAGAAGAAGTGGAGCTTAAAAGGCTAGATTCGACCACTAGAGGTTACCTTACTTGCGTAATTGGAGGTAGAATACTTCGTGTCCTTCATGATCTGTATTGTAACCAAACATATTCTTGGGAATAAATTGGTGTGTGATGTTAATTTTGGTCGAAACAGATGAAACAGTATGTAATGTTGACCTCCAACGTGATTGGGAGTCACAAGAAGTCAATTTTGAAATAACAGCTTTTATCCAGCTAAACTAAAGAACTTGAAACGATAAAAAAATATGCTGTTTTTTCTTTTTGTTTTGTTGGTAAAACTTTGTACAAACCTGAGAAAATGTTTCCAGACAAAAATTCTAAAATCATAACAAGACCGCTGGCTCACATCTCCAAGATTTTTTCCCGTGGCCAGTTCTGTGTTGATTGTTTCAGAGTTGGATTTACGAACACCCAATGAGAGAAACACTTATGATGTGTAATCGAAAACCGTGTCAAACTTGAGGACTACATTATTTGTTTTGTTTTGTTCATTTGTCTATTTTCTCAGTAACACCCACTTTTTCTCATGTGAATAGTGTAATAATCTTTTTTTAATTTGTTGTGTTCTGTAAAAAGAAACACATGAAAGAATATGCGTCGTATGTTAGAAGTTATGTTCCCTGGGCAACGCTGGGTATTCCTGCACCTGCTTTGTTAAATATTATTACATTGTTTCCTTCTTTGTTTCTATTTTTTCTCTCTTTTTATATCAACTTGATCAGTGTGCTATTTCTTTCATACATTGTTTTCATTTTAATTCCTCTTGTTGCCCACGCTTGACAATTATCTCTCTCTATAACAAACAATCCCTCCTTTCTTTCTCTCTCTCTCTTTCTTTCTCTCTCTCTCCTCTCTTTCTCTTCTCTTTCTTTCTCTTTACCCTTTTCTATTTCTTTTTTCCTTCTCTCTCTCTCTCTTTTATCTCTTTCTCTTCTCTTTCTTTCTCTTTTCCTTTTCTCTCTCATTCTTTCTCTCTCTCTCTCTTTTCTCTTTTTCTTCCTTTCTTTCTCTTTTCCCTTTTCTTTTTCTCTTCTCTTTTTTCTTTCTTTTTTCTTTTTTTCCTTCATTCTTTCTTTCTTTCTTCTTTTCTCTTTTCATTTTTTCTTTCTTTCTTTCTTTTTTCTTTCTCTTTTTCCCTTTCCTCCGCCTTTCTATCATTTTCCCTTTTTCATCTCCTTTTTTTCTATTTCCATCACCTGATTTATTTTATATTTTATATCTTCTTTCTTCTTTTCTTTCTTTTTATATGTCTTTTCTATCTTGCTTCCTTTCTCCGCGAACAGTAAAAGCAATCACATGGCTGAATGCAAGTGATCATACAAAGCACACACACACATACACACACACACACACACACATATATATATATATATATATATATGTATATATATATATATATATATATATATATCCTTTACATTATTTTGAAACTGTATTTGAAATGGCCTCCCGTTACGGTGAATTATCATTTGGTCCAGACAGCGTACATAGAATAAATAATTAAGTATATATTTTGGTCAGGGGAGTCAATCAGTATTTTAAGAGGAAATATGCAATTTAATTGAAGTGTAGTATAATGTGTAGCAGAAGTGGGGCAAGAGGGGACAGCCGCCCCCGGGCCCAGGTTCGAAAGAGCATAAATTATTCTCAGGCTCAAAGTACCTGTTTATTAATAATTATCATCTTCCATATAGCGCAAGCCTCCCCCAGGTTCCTGCTAAGCAAGTTGGTGGCAACTGGGGTAGTATACCGTCCTACGGTCTTAGAAAACCAGGGAAAATTTGAATACTGAATAATGATGCTTCAAACTCAAATGAATAAAAGATATTTCCTGATGCTTGAAACATCCCATCAGCCTAGCAGCGTTTGATATGTATGTACTTATAAGCAACCACACAAATAAAACTAGTGTCCGCCAGAATAGTCATACCTGTGACCACAACCCACCAAGTAGTTATCGGAACCAATCAAATCTCTTCATCACATGAAGAAATTTGATTGGTTCTGATAAAGGCAAATATCACATCAGGTATTTGTCTTTTTTATTCGTTCATTCCGTGCCAACTTACACACCCGCTGAGAGCCCGGATTTGAGTGACGGTTGGGTGCCAGCCTGTAAATCATTTTTAGCAAGATTAGGGCGGGAAAATGCCTGCCTGTACAAGTTATCTAGCCGTGCATCTTTTGTGGCATTTGTGATTAGCTCTTGGCAATTGAAGGTAACAAGGCTATAAAGGTGGGAGAGAAACAGAGAAAAGAGAGGAGGATGGTAAGCTGGGAATAGGGAGGAGGAAAAAAAGAAAAAGAAGAATAGAAAGTGGGATGGATGGAGAAAGAATGAGAGAGAGAAAAAAAAGAAGAAGCAAAGAAGGAAAAACATTTAAAGTATAAAGATCACCAGTAGAATTCGGTTGAAAAAAAGAAAAAAAAATACATATATATATATATATATATATATATATATATATATATATATATATATATATATAGAGAGAGAGAGAGAGAGAGAGAGAGAGAGAGAGAGGGGGGAGGAGAGGAGGTTTCAATTAGTTGTTAACCAGGACCATTAACACCGTTTTTGCTTATAAATGTAAACAAACAATCAGATCATCCATGATTCACCATTATCTCTGCACAAGCCTACGTACGAAATTTCATTGAAATAGATTGAGGAATAACGAAGTTATCTAATTAAAAAAGAAGATAACGACCACAACGACCACAGCAACAACAGACACCCATAGCGAATGATAATCTCCGTCACTTTTTTTTCCTATCGGGGACGATACGTCTGAATAATTCGTAAAATAAGGACAATACATGTATCCCTCGTTTTCTCAGAAGTTCCCGTCACGTCAATTTTTCGATTTTACAAAAAAGGGTGAAACGTGAAAATAACGAGAGAAAGTGAGGGACAAAGGGGGCTATTTGGCAGCATGCCATGTGTGGATGATCAATTAAAAAATCGGGAAAATCGGTAATCAATGAGTTGCTTTTTATTTATTTGACAGGGATCGCTAAAAAAGAATTCCGAATTTTCAAAAATAAACTGCCAAACACATACTGAGGGACCATTTTCATGTCAATTTGAATTACAAATTGACCCCCCCACTACCACCCACTAGAATATTATTCAAGGATATTTCTTTTTAAGAAGGAAAAAAAAGAATTTTAAAGAATTTATTAACCACCTAGTTAGTATCCAGGAAGATATACAAGGGTATATTTGAATTTCTATGAGACTATTTTCTGAGAGAAAATAATGGCAAATTCGTTTCAGTCGATTAGTCCATATTTTCAAATGGCGGGAAGGAGATAATTTTATCTGCAGCATTTTCACCTCTGAGTAGAAGAGCCAAGTGTTACGGACAGCAAACCATGAAAATCGCATTGTCCATTTTATAAGTAAAGTAACAGCATGAATAGGAATTAGACCATCTATACTGGGGATCCGATGGGGATCGAACCCACTAATAACGGTCAGCAAAACCAGCTGTTGCTATACGACGACTGTCCCGATCTGTTTGTTTGTCTATCTGTTTGTTCATCTATTTGTTTGTTTGTGTTGTTTTTTCGAGTGATCTACTGATCAATCCAAGTGAGAGAAGATTTATGAAAATATTTGGATCGAATTACTTTTTAGAAAAGAAAAAATACTAAAATCGTTTAATGGGTATAGTGCTTAGATTGAAACTGTCAGCAGGAAGGTTGGTTTTTTTTTTTTTTTCAATAAAATATCTCCTTTCACTCAAGTGGAAGAGTTCAGTGTTACGACCAGCGAACCAAGAAAATCACACTTATTATGAGAGTAAAATTGTAAATTGTGCATTCACTATAATAATGACATAGCAAATACTCAAAGCATATTAGTAATTCATTACAAATTATCTTATAGAAATGTGTTTGTAAAAATTATTCTAATATTTGCCGTTTATGTAACCCAGAATAACAGAGAGAATTGATTAGATGAATATGACAAATTCTTCATTCATACCATGTATAGCGACGCAGCAAATACTAAAAGCATAAGCAGGTACAAGATTATTCATAGTAAATTTTACATGTGGACAAACAACAAATAAAATAGGTTCTTTGGAACTTAGAATGTAAGTAAACGTTTGAAGATCTTTTATAATAGACTCGTGTATAAACCTCATATTGCAAAATGTGATACTAACAAACTAGTTTTCATTCATTTTGCCATAAAAACGTTTGTCCACCTCGCTGAAAATGAAAAGATTAGCCATAGCCCCTACATAGCGTAATCGAAGAGTCGTATGGGTAAAGGGGAGAGAGAAAAAGAATTCCTCTATCTAGACTTTGATATTTGATAGGGACTAAAGTACTTCTCACACCAACTCCGATCAGTCAGGATAAGGAAAACGTGAGTGAACCCCTCATTGAAATTCTTGCTGATAAGCCAGTGTTTAAAAGTGAGTAAATTTTCATTGGAAAAAAATGTTTTGCTAGTTGACCAGAGTTTAAGTTAAGCTCTTATTGTAAAACGTGACACTAACAGACCAGTCTTCATTTATTCTGCTATAAAAAATAAACTTATGTCCACCTTGTTGAGAATGTAAAAATTGACCATAGCTCTAACATTGAACTTTCGCGTGACAGGGGAAAGGGAGAGGAAGAATTCTTCTATCTTGACTTTGATATTTGAAAATCACTGAGTTATTTTTTTACTCCAACTCTGACCTGTCATGACAAGGGGAAAAGGGGTTCTCTGCACTTAATCTAAGCCAAGGCCCAAATGAGGGAGAGGTGAGAAAAACTTCAATAACAGTCAAGTACCAACAAGTGAATGCAAATATGAATTCCATTGAATCTGGAAAAAAAGGTTCTTGTTCCAATGTTAGAGCAGAGACGAAGGATCCTCTACAAGTAAACCATATGACAGATTGATCGACCCTAGAAAATAATCAAACATTAGTTTTTCTTGAACTTTCGCTTTTATTTCACGTTTAAAATTTACTTACAGCTCCAATACTGCAATACTTACCCACCTCTATGGGGAAGGGGAACACAGCTATAAATTAAAACTTTAGTGACATAGGTCCACGAGTAATAAGTGGAAGGCACAGTCAACGTTATTCTTTACATCGCTGTGTACATCCATATCTTACCTCATCAAGAGAAAATAATAAGTGTGTCAAGGGCCGGTTGAACTCTTTGGTTACTCTGATTAAAATCAGTTCAAACCAACCAGCAAAGATTTACTGTGACCTTACAGCATCATGAACCAATCGAGTATCACAGTGCAACCAAATAAGATTACCATAGCGAATGGGACACAAATTCAGAATTGTACGTCGTAACCGACAGGTCCTCTCTTGCTGGTCTCCAGGAGGGACCCGGTTGTCATCCTGCAACAGCTGGCCAAAACTCAGGCACGCGTTTTCTTATTGGCCTCCAGGATAGACACAGTCGTCATCGAGTGGCTGTTGGCCAAATTAAGGAAAAATGATGGACAAGAGAGGACAACGACTGTATTGTTAAAAGCAAACTATCTGATAGACGTTAAAGAGAACGCACGCTTGCAATATGGAGTGGAAAATCCACAGTAAAGGTGTCAAGTCAGCGCCTGGCTGACCAAGCGAAACATATCCTGAAAAGTGAATGGCTATCAGAGACAAAACTGCAGGAAACCCGCGAGAATATTGAAAAGGAAGAACCTGGTTTAACCTCAGAGGAATACGGCGTCACGACTAACATGATAAACGACGAAGTTGATTGAAACAGAAGCAAAAATAGACCAAAATGCAGATCAAATACGAGAGAGAGAGACATCGAAACCTCAACGGTAACTGAAGAAGCCCTGACACAAACCCTTAGAGAAATGATACAAGAAGAGAAGGAGCCACTGCCATCCTTTGGGGCAAGGATTTGGGATAGAAATGAAAGATTGAACTGAACAACTGTCAACCGACTCTTATAGCATAATGAAATTAACAACATAACGAAGCTCAACGAACTTATCTACGCCGGTACAAAAATATAATAGGAATCTATACGACACAAGAAGGAATCCCGAACAACAACAAAAGAAAAAACTACCTGGGGAATTGAGATTAGAAAAACAGATCTCTCAACTTCGGAGAGACGAAGGATTACTGAAAAACACATCGCACATGAATAGGCCATGACAAGACAATGGGACACATACAAGATAATACAAAGGGAGGTTCTGCTACAAAGGAAGAAATATACCAAAGAAGACGAGCAAAAGAAACAGGACTAAAGAGATATAGACACAGGATTACTAAATACGCATGTGACACTAGGGGGCCAGGAGTCCCCCGTGTCCTGAAAATTACTATGGCTGTTACCAAAAATTACTATGGTTATTACCAGTAATTACTATTGTTATTACAAAAGGAGTTATCTGTGTTTAAAAGGGATAATGTGTTTTTCGAGATAATATGAGAATTGTGTGCTTCCAAGTGCGGGCATCTGTAATTTCTCAATCTAGTGTCATCTGTCAAATCTTGGGTTGCAAAAACAAATGCTTTTGGAAAAGGTTTTGTTCCCGATTCGATGACCAGATAAGGGCCTAATGTGTTTTTCGAGATGTCATGGGAAGTTGAGTTACCTGTACTTTTTCAATCTAGTGCCATCTGTCAAATCCTGGGGTTCAAAAACAAAGCCAGATATAAGGACCAGTGTCTGGGGTCTGGAGAGAGAGAGTAAAGCTTATGAAAGAAAGGTTATTTGCAGAGCCCTTGAGAGAGGGGGGAGACTAATTTATGATCTTGAACAGACCTGCGTCGCGAGATGAATGAGGGTCAATGTTTGGGGTTTTTCCGGAAAGGTCGAGATGGCAGGAGAGGGAGAGAAGGGAAGTCAATTACAAGAGATACAGTGTTGATACCAAGGGCTTAAATAAGAGGAATTTTCGTAATAAGCAGTCAGAGTAAAATTTGGTTTTGGAGAAGAGAATCGTTGCCGGCTCTCTCGTGTTAGACGCCACCCTTAGTAACCGTCAACCGCTGCAGTCAGAGTAAAATTTGGTTTTGGAGAAGATAATCGTTGCCAGCTCTCTCGTGTTAGATGCCGCCCTTAGTAACCGTCAACCGCTGCTACCATTCAGTAGACTACCGTTCGTGACATGAGAGACCAGTCGTCATTTTGACTTAGATGATAATCGGCCTCTGCTCTTTTCAACTGCGAATAGGCATTTCCCGTCTCCAGAGATATTGATAATCAATATTCCATATAAAACAATTAAACGAAATTCCGTCTTGTTGCCTTCTTTTACTAACCCAGAACCACGGCTGGTTTAGTATAGTTTGTGAGCCCAGCACCAACAGGAAACACCCACACGCACAGCACTGCTCAAAACAACGAATTTTCCTTTTATCATGACCTGAATAGAGGAAAGAGAAGGAACATGAAACCAGATGCCAAAGGGGCTCATAACTTCTGAATCGATATATGAGGATGACAGAAAAGACAAAATAAATCTGCAGGATGGTTAGATGATATTTTTTAAAGAACCCCAAGACATAGATAGAGAAAAGCAAAGTATTTTTCCAAAGATAATCAACTGGAGAGATTACCCCGATGAAGGCAGGGTCCCATATTGAATGAGCAGAGGTAGGACAACTCATTCAAAAAGACACTGAAGGTAAGCAACTATAAACCAATCACGCGCCTACGACTAATATGGACAATCCTGGCCGGACAGATAGCAGAGAGAATATATATTTCTTTCTCCAAAAAAAAGAAGACTCTCACCAGAGGAACAGGAAGGGGACTGAAGAGGAATCAATGGATCGAATAATTCGCTCTACATTGACCAGATGATTCTAAAAGAAGGAGAAGAAATGTTGTTATGGGATGAATTATAAAAGGAAAAGGCACATCACATAGCTGGATACTCGATTGCGTCAGGATATTCAAGATGATCACTGATGATATTTGGAGCTAACTCAATGGAAATCTAGGAAGTAAACTTGACAGCTGCAGGAGAAATCTTGTCAGAGGTAAGTACAAAGAAGGAATTTTTCATGGGAATTCCCTACCCACTACTATTTGCACTAAACATAATACCACAAAACAGAATATTGAAAGTCAGCAAAGGATACCAATTCTCCTAAATAAAAGGAAAATTCTAACATATTATGTACGTTGATGCCACAAAACTATTTGCAAAGAACAAGGAAGGGGACGGAATATTCGAGACTAAGCTAAATAGCAGAAGTTTGATTAAAGGATTGAATCTTTTCATCAAACTTCTGCGATTTAGTATTGATTTTCAGATGGACAAAGGATGATCTCCAATGAATGGACCGACAAACGAGGAAACTTATGACGATGCACAATGCTTTAAATCCTAGAGATGACACAGATAGACTGTATTTGAAGAAGAAAGGCGGTGGCAGAGAACTCACCATTGTAGAAGACTTTACCCAAAAGGAGAAATTAGGATTAGAAAAGTATGTACAAGTAAGCAGTGGATATATTATGCAAAGCGCCCGAATCAGTGCAACAGACAACAGGAAAGTGGCAAACGACGGAATAGCAGAGAAGGCAACAAGGAAAGAAAAATTGGAACAGAAAAAACTACACGGGGGACTCAGAAGACAGAAAGAAAAATGTTGCAAAGGAGCGATTACGGACATGGTTACTCGAAGGAAACTTAGACAGACCATGGCAATGACAAGATCAACAGAACCCAGATAAACAGCAAATTGCTACTTATGTGAAGAATAGGGTTAAACTGTAAACTTGCCCCGAAGGAGTACAATTACAGGAACGATAGGATAGCAAGTGATACACACTGGGAATTATCCAAACGACTGGGATTCAGCGGTGTAGAAAAATGGTTCAAGATCCAACCAGCAAATGCCCTGGAAAGAAGAAGCTACGAATTACTCAGATCAGACCACTCCATCCAAGCAAGAGGATGGGACCTGGTAATCGTAGGCGAGGGAAATAAAACCCGCCAAAAATAGATATGGAAGAGAGTGAAACACTAGGAAAGTACCGGGATTTGGAAATGGAGGACCTTAGGAACAAGAAGGTCCGTTTAATATCAATACTAGTAGGTGCGCTGATAGTAGAAAACCAATATGTGAGAACTGTGAGAGGAGGCTTTAGATCCAAGAAGACTTACTGTCTCTCAGTCTTCAGCGATGACCACCGAGCAACTGGTGTGAAACTGCAAACCATAGCACTGCTGCAGACTGTGCGAGTGTCAGGAAAGCTAGGGACATGAGTAGACTTGCTGTCACTCAGTCTTCAGTGACGACCATTAGGCAACTGGAGTGAAAATTCAAGTATTAGGATTTGGCACGGGAGCTGTGGAACATAAAGGTCAGGTTATTACCAATAATAGAAAGCACACTTGGAACTGTGCCAAAGACGTTATAAGCAATACTGGAGGGGTTGGAGATAAGCGGAAGGCATGAGACTATGCAGACCATTGCACTACTACTTGCTGTCACTCAGCTTTAAGCGACGATCACCAGGCAACAGGTGTTAAAATGCAAATGTTAGAATACAGAAAATAGCTGCTACCTCCATTGTACACATTATTGGGAAATTCTTGTCAATGTGGTTAAATGTACAACACCCAGCATACATCACTTTATTTATATATATAGGAGTATGTTTGGTAAAGTGTCTGTATATGTGGAAGCCCCGCCCCATCCCTCTTTCTTTTCTTCCTTTTTCACTCGCTCTCGCTTTCTCTAAAGCCCGGACTGTCATAACCCACAAAGTTGCCAGGCTTAGATCTCTGGTTGAGACCCGGCTGGTGACTAACATTACAATATGATAATACCTGAGTGCTGATGAGATCGGTGAGAACGTTACGGAGGGATGGACACCCGAAGAGACTTGCTATTACTTGGTCTCCTGCAATGACTAACAGGCAACTAGTTTGAAGATGCAAATAATAATAATAATAATAATAATAATAATAATAATAATAATAATAATAATAATAATAGACAATGTAGATTAGCAAGGGTGATACACTAGGAACTTAGTAAATGAATGGGATTTAAACACCTGCGAAAGTGGTACCAGCACAAACCAGAGACAGCCCTGGAGAATGGAAACTGCAAAGTACTTTGGGATTTTAACATCCAAACTGATCACCCCATCCAAGCGAAGAGACCAGGCCAAGTGATCGTGAACAGAGAGAGGAGAACCTACAAAATAATATTTGTGAACATGCCTTCAGACTACAGAGTAAATAAGAAAGGGAGAGAGAAAAGCTGGAAAAATACCAGGGCCTGGTGAGAGAACTGAAGGAGGTGTGAAACATGACAGTCAGGATATCATCAGGAATAACAGTTACACTCGGAATCGTATTAAAGACACCGAGAGCGAGATTTGAGGAACTCGGGATAAAGGGAGGATTGTGACTGTGCAGACCACAGCACCGCTATGAACTGCACAAATACGGAGGAAACTATTAGAAATATGAGACCTACGACCCCCAACTGTTAGCAGGGGCCTAATAGAGGAGGAGGAGGAGGAGGGGGGAAAAAACAAAAAATAATCATACGTACATACCATAAATGGTGGTGGAGGTACCACAGCACTGCTTAGATAGGTGAGGGAGAAATGAGAGGAGGGCTGAAGACTCACTGTCACTCAGTCTTCAGCGATAACCACCAAGTAACTGGTGTGAAACCGTAAACCACTGCACTGCTATGGACTGTGAGAATGTGGAGAGGAGGGCTAGAAATATTAGGAGGCTTGCTGTCACTCAGTCTCCAGCTGTGATCATCAGGCAACTGATGAGAGTAGCAGAAATGCTCACCATGGCAACCCAAAACTAATGTATCAAAACATACTATATCAAAACAAAAATCGACAGAGCGCAGACAAACAGCAAGTGACGCCTAAGAGGGGAAAGGGGTGATTCTGTAAGCCACATAACTAGTGAATGTAGTCAACTAGCCCAGAAGGAATATAAACACAGACTAAATAGTGTAGGAACGGGGATACACTGGGAGCTGAGTAAACGAATGGGAAAAGTGGTACCAGCACAAACTGGATACAGCCCTGGAGAATGGAAATCACGAAGTACTTTGGGACTTTGACCATCCAAGCCAAAGGACCACACCTAATAATCGTGGACAAAAAGAGGAGAACCTACCAAATGATAGACGTGCCTGTACCTAGAAAGAGAGTGGAAAACTTAAAATACCAGGACCAGGCAAGAGAACTGAAAAAGGTATGGAACTTGTAAGTCAGGGTAGTACGAGTAATAACAGGTGCACTCGGAACCGTACCAAAGACACTAAAGGCGAGATTGAAGGAACTGGGGATAAAAGGAATGATTGAGACAGTGCAGACCACAGCCCTGCTAGGGAATGCATGAATACTCAGGAAAGTGCTACAATTATGAAATCTATGACCCCAGGTGTTAGCAGTGGCTTAACAGGGGACAAAACACACGCACACATACTCACAAATGGTGGTGGATTTACGGTACCACAGCACTACTACGATAGGTGAAGGAGAGATGAGAGGAGGGCTGGAGACCTGAGGAGACTTTCTGTCACCCAGCCTTCAGCGAGAACCACTGGGCAACCGGTGTTATACTGTGAACCACAGTATTGCTGTGGACTGTAAGAGTGTGGAGAGGAGAGCTGGAGTCCTGAGGACACTTGCTGTCACTCAACATCCAACGATGACCACCAGGCAACTGGTGTGAAAATTAATACTACTACTACTACTACTAATTCTACTACTACTACTAATACTACTACTACTACTACTACTACTACTACTACTAATAATAATAATAATAATAATAATAATAATAATAGAAACTGTAAATCGCAGTATTACTGCGACCTATAAGTACTAGGAGAGAAGGGCTGGAGACTTGAGGAGACTTTCTGTCACTCAAACTCTAGCGGTTACCACCAGGCAACTGGTGTGAGATTCATAATAATAATAATAATAATAATAATAATAATAATAATAATAATAATAATAATAATAGTGACTGTACAGACCACAGCACTGCTAGGAACTGCACGGATACTGAGGAAAGTGCTAGAAATATAAAGACTGCAACACTAATTGTTAACAGTGACCAAACAGAGGAAGGGAAATGAAAGCAGAAGCGTAAACCACAGCACTGGCATGATAGTCGAAAGAGAGAAGAGATGTTGGCTGAAGACCCGTGGAGACTTATTGTCACTCAGGCTTCAACGGTGACCACTGGGCAACCGGTGTGAAACTGTAAACTGCAGTATCACTGTGACCTATGAGTACTAGGAGAGAAGGGCTGGAGACTTTAGGAGACTTGCTGTCACTCAAACTCCAGCGGTAACCAACAGGCAACTAGTGTGAGATTGCAAATATCTCTGCAAGCCCGAATGGCTTGTCCTTGTGAGGCCATACCCTGGGTGGCAGGAGCTGGTGGGGCTCTTTGGTTACCACTGTGCACATCGGTCTCAATGAACCCACCAAGGTCTGGCGCTACCTTAAAAGAACCAAAAGGGCCGGTGGGGCTCTTGGGTTACTTCCGACTCACATCGGTCTTAACCAACCCACCAAGGTCTGGTGCTACCTCAAAAGAACCAAAAACCCCAATCATGACAGTACAACCAAACCATTTTACCGCAAAAAACGGGGCACAGATCCAAGACCTGTGTGTCGTAACCGGCAGGTGTTCCCTGGTTAGCCACCAGGAGGGACCCGGTCGTCATCCTGTGACTGCTGGCCAAAATCTCGGCTCGTGTACCCTTAATGGCCTTCAGGAGGGACACAGTCGTCACACAGCTACTGTTGGCCAAAACTCGTATACCACTAATGACACCCAGGGAAAGCGCAGTCCTCACGGGGTGACTGCTATAAAGAACAAGAGAAAGAGATGGACAAGGGAAGAGAATAGACTAGTTATGTACTGTTACTATAAAAGCAAGCCTTCAGTGCGATCTTATAGAGAGCGTATGCTCCAAATATGGAGGGGAAAATCTGCTGTGGAAGTATCGAACCAACGCCTTGCTGATCAAGTAAAGCAAATTCAAAAGAAGAAATGGCTGTCTGAGACTGAACTACTAGAGATTCGCATTAATGTAGAGAGAGGTTCAGGTGACACATCTGAAGAATGCCCCCCAGCACAACTAGTACCAATAATAAAACTAGAATAATCCCCCATGAGACCCCAACAGTAAGCTACGCACCAGAGGGTGATGACGAGGCACCAACGGAAGAAGAGAAAACCAAAATACAAGCTTTGAAAGAGATCATGCGAGGAGAGAAAACAACACTCCCCTCCCTAAGAGACAAAGACAGAAAGAAAGTCGGAGAAGTGACCGAACAGGTCAACTGCCTCTTACAGCACATAGAAACAGACACCCTCCTAGAACTCAACAACCTAATTTACGCAGGGGCGAAAATGGTAGCACAAAGCTTCACAACACAAGATAGGAACCTGAGCAATAATAGGGAACGGAAACCCAACTGGGAGAGAAGGTTACAAAGGCAGATCTCCCAACTACAGAGAGACGAAGTACTGCTTAGAAATACACCACACACAGACAGACCACGAGTAAGACTTTATAACAAATACAAGGTAGCGCAAAAAGGCATCGCAAATGTAGTCGAAGAGTTACACCAGAAAAGACTAGCTAAAGAGGCAAGACTAAAAAGATACAGACTAAGAACGGCCCAATACACACAAAACCGCACATTCCAAAACAATGAGAAAAAGTTTTACCAAGATTTAAATGGGGAAAGAAGGCAGGACATAAAACCAGATGCCACAGAGGCCAAGAACTATTGGAATAGCATATGGGGGCACCCAAAAAGACACAATGTAACACCGCAATGGTTAGGAAACATGAGAAAAGAACTAGAAGATATAGACAAGGGAGAACCAATAGTACTGAATGAAACCACATTGAAACATACTCTTAGGAAAGTAGCCAACTGGAAAGCACCGGGTCCCGACGGGATCCATGGGTATTGGTTCAAAAAATTCACCACGTTACACGGCAGACTCACTCACCTACTCCAAAATTGTCTAAATGAAGGCAAAGCACCAGAATGGATGACTAAAGGCAGAACCACCCTCATCCAAAAAGACCCGGGAAAGGGGAACATAGCAAGCAACTATAGACCAATCACTTGCCTACCACTTATGTGGAAAATCCTGACCGGGCAAATAGCAGAGAGAATATACATGTCAATGGATAGAAGGGGGCTACTACCAGAAGAACAGAAAGGGTGTAGGATAGGAACCAAAGGGGCAAACGATTTACTCTACATAGACCAGATGATCTTAAAAGAAGTAAGGAAAAGGAGAAAGAATATCGCAATAGGATGGATAGATTACAAAAAGGCATACGATATGATTCCACATAGCTGGATACTCGAATGCCTTAGAATGTTCAAAATTAGCGAACCGGTGGTTAAATTCATTGGTAATTCAATGGAAGACTGGAAAGTAGATTTGACAGCTGCAGGGGACAAACTAGCCGAGGTAGGGATAAAAAGGGGAATCTTCCAAGGAGACTCGTTGTCCCCACTATTATTTGTTCTAACAATGATACCGCTTAACAGAATCCTGAAAAACAGCAAAGGATTCCACTTCTCTAAAACAAAAGGAAAGGTTAACCACTTAATGTACATGGACGATATTAAATTGTTTGCAAAAAACAGGGGAGATCTTGAGACTCTGTTCAACGAAGTAAGGGAATATAGTGAGGACATAGGAATGGAGTTTGGAATAGAAAAATGCGCAATCATGGTGATGCACAAAGGAAGGCTCTCAATGACTGAGGGAATTGAACTCCCGGACAACAGCAAGATTAGGGCACTGACCGCACAAGACCGATACAAGTACCTAGGTGTCCTTGAATGTGACACGATAAAACGGGAAGAAATGAAGGAGAAAATAAAGAGGGAATACGTCAGAAGGATAAGGAAAATATTAGAAACCAAATTAAACAGCAGAAATCTAATAAAAGGAATGAACACCTGGGTTGTGTCAGTAGTTAGGTATACAGGACCATTCCTAGGATGGACAAAGGAAGAGCTCCAATCAATGGATAGGCGAACAAGGAAACTTATGACGATGCATAAAGCATTACACCCTAGGGATGATACAGATAGACTATACGTTGAGAGAAAAGAAGGTGGTAGTGGGCTCATCAGCATAGAAGACTGTGTCCAGAGAGCTAAAACAGTCCTAGAAAGATATGTGCAAACAAATAGTGAAGAAATCATAAAGAGCGCGAGAGATAGTGCAACAAACAATAAAGTAGAAAACAATGGAACAGTACAGCAAACTAGAAAAGAAAAGTGGGAAGGGAAAAAATTGTACGGCGAGTTTAAAAGACAGATAAAAGATATAGCAGACGAGAAATCATGGACGTGGTTACGAAAGGGGAACCTTAAGAGAGAAACAGAATCGCTCATCATGGCAGCCCAAAACAAAAGCATAAGAACAAACTACATAAAAACAAAAATCGACAGAACACAGACAAACAGCAAATGCCGCATGTGCGGTGAAAGAGATGAGACAGTAAACCACATAACTAGTGAATGTAGTCAACTCGCCCAGAAGGAGTATAAGCATAGACACGATAGAGTAGCAACGATGATACACTAGGAACTAAGCAAACAAATGGGATTCAACCATGTGGAAAAGTGGTATCAGCACAAGCCAGAGGCAGTCTTGGAGAATGACAACCACAAACTACTCTGGGACTTTGACATCCAAACTGACCACCTCATCCAGGCAAGAAGACCGGACTTAGTAATAGTAGACAAAAAAAGGAAGGCCTGCCAAATAGTAGACGTTGCTGTACCTGCAGACCATAGAGTAAAAAAGAAGGAGGGTGAAAAAAGGGAAAAATACCAGGACCTAGCAAGGGAGTTAAAGAAAATGTGGAACATGAAAACCAGGGTAGTACCGGTTATAGTGGGAGCACTAGGAACTGTCCCCAAAACGCTGAGGGAGAGACTGGAGGAGATCGGGATTAGGGGGAGGATAGAGACCGTACAGACCACAGCACTACTGGGAACTGCACGGATACTGAGGAAGGTGCTAGAGATATAAGGACTGCAACGAATTGTAGCTCTGTCATGATATGAAAAAGAGAGAGGAGACGTTAGCTGAAGACCTGAGGAGACTTATTGTCACTCAGCCTTCAGCGATAACCACTGGGCAACCGGTGTGAAACTGTAAATCGTAGAATTACTGCGACCTATGAGTGCTAGGAGAGGAGGGCTGGAGACTTGAGGAGACTTGCTGTCACTCAAACTCCAGTGGTTACCACCAGGCAACTGGTGTGAGATTCATAATAATAATAATAATAATAATAATAATAATAATAATAATAATAATAATAATAATGACTGTACAGACCACAGCACTGCTAGGAACTGCACGGATACTGAGGAAAGTGCTAGAAATATAAAGACTGCAACACTAATTGTTAACAGTGACCAAACAGAGGAAGGGAAATGAAAGCAGAAGCGTAAACTACAGCACTGGCATGATAGTCGAAAGAGAGAAGAGATGTTGGCTGAAGACCCGTGGAGACTTATTGTCACTCAGGCTTCAACGGTGACCACTGGGCAACCGGTGTGAAACTGTAAACTGCAGTATCACTGTGACCTATGAGCACTAGGAGAGAAGGGCTGGAGACTTTAGGAGACTTGCTGTCACTCAAACTCCAGCGGTAACCAACAGGCAACTGGTGTGAGATTGCAAATAATAATAATAATAATAACAGAGATTCCAAATAATAATAATAATGATAATAATAATAATGATAATAACAATAATAATAATAATAATAGTAATTCTTTTTAATTAATTATTAAATACTTATGTTCTGCTAGAAGAATAATACAGCATCTTAACTTAAGAGGCATACCTCGAGGGTAGGGAGGATGCACCTACCGCGAAGAACATCTTTTTTTTTAGAACCCACTTGAGTGCTAGTCAAGAAGGTGAACGCCGTTCAGCAGCAGCAGCAGCCTTTTAACATCTGTCGTTGGTCACGGAGATTTTCCCCGGGATACGCCAGACCTCTCAATTGTAGGCGTCGTGGTGTCAATACTTGCTGAACCTGTATAGTTTGTCACGCCATCTTGTATTTTTTTGTCGGCAACAATTTTGCATATAATCTCTTGGGATCCACGTTTTGGGTTTTGATGTACAACGCCCGTCTGACATTCTTGCAACATGGCCAGCGTAATGCCATTTGAGATTTCGTATGGTTTCTATGATATCAACGACCTCTGTTGGTTTTCTAATATACTGCGCTGTCTTGTGATCTCTACACGAAAAGTTTAGCATGATTCTCTCCCGTGTGCCTTGCATAGTTCTCAGTTTGAGGGCCAATCTTTTGATAAGGTTTCATGTTTCAGTGACCATCTTGGGGATGCATTGATTGTTAACCCTCCTCTTTGAAACTGGTGGGATTATCTAGTTATTGAAGACTGAGCTTGACATGGCTGAATTGATAAAAGTTACCAGGTTAAAATGAGTGCTAGAAAAAGAAAACAAGGTGATTCAACCACCAAAATTTTCGATACTGACGCTCAATCTGACCGTTGTGCACTGTTCAGGAATTATTTTAAGCATTATTGACAGAATGGAGTTACTATATACATAATAAAGAGTTTCGTAATGATTTACTACAGAAAGGCATGACAAATCAGAAATACCAGTTTTATCATTATATGTATGATATAAGCATTCTTGGTGATTTTACTGTAGAAATCCATTGAAAATGAATGGTAATGGGATTGACTCAGACGTCATAATACTTTTTGTAGAAAACCAATACGACCTCTAACTAATGCTCGATGAACTAAACAAAGAAAGCAAAAGAGTTTGTCTACACATGAACTTCAGTGAAACAAAAGTCATGTGCAACAATCACATCAAGAATACGAATATAACTGTCAAAATCGAAGATACAAAACTGGGGAAAGTAGACCACTACATCTACTTAAGATAGAGAATCTCTATGAAACACACAAACTCACACATTCAAACACTCACTCATACATTCACAAACATACACATTCACACACACACACACACATACGGAAACGAACGAGAAAGATATGAAATTTTTTTGAAAAAAGTTTTAAGTGTATTATGTTGTTACACATAAATATTCCCGACGCCATTTTTTTCCACAATATGAAGCGTTTTGGCTTCACCTTTTGTGTTCAATTCGTCCAAATCTAGTCCGATGCTCAATGTCTGCGTCGCTGGTGCTTGTAGGGGTGCCGGCCGAGATGCACAAGTGAACAGCGAACAAAATCGAAGAAAATTGCGAAGCGAATACAAAAGTAGGGATTGAAGAAATGAATTCATTTTGAGTTTTTTTTGTTTGTTTTTTTTTCCAGTGCCCGAACCAAACTTGTAAAAACACGAGGCAGAAACTATCCTATGGTACTATTCTTAGCCCTTGTTACCATTCATCAATCTTTTTCTCATCCCAGACCCTTGGTCTGTTTTGTCCACTAAATCTCTACTACCTTCCTAATGGCATGTCCAAACACCACGAGTTTTACATTCTTGACTAGCAAACGAAATGTGAAATCTCTTTCATTCAAACTTTTCGTGCTTTAATTGAAAGATCATTTGTTCGGACTCATTACCCATCAGAGGGAACAGGCGCCTTTAAAACGTTCACTGGTTCGCTAAACAGTCCACCAGCTAATGACAGGTATACAAAAGTGTCTCGGATACAACAGTAGCCATATCCAGCAACACAGGTCAAAATCTCTCCCGATCAACATCCCCGGGGTCAGTCATCCAACATTTAACTTTGAGCAAACGATCGTAATGCTGCAATGGGAAGAAGTTGTTTTTTCCCATCTTGAGACTATTACCCATTACGCCTCGTGCAACAAACCTTGTCAGAGGTACCAACAAGTTCAAATATCGAAAAACTCCTCGAAGAACTCATCGAATCAAAACTGAATCATTCTTTTATAATGGAATACACAATTTAGCGGAAAGACGGCGTAAGCTCATAGAAATCAGTTGAATGATGACTGAATGATGATGATATGAGGAGTATGGCTTTAATTTTTGAAGGGCATATAGGTTGAGGATAGGT
The DNA here is from genome assembly GCA_963457665.1 of Thysanoteuthis rhombus. NCBI lineage: Eukaryota > Metazoa > Mollusca > Cephalopoda > Oegopsida > Thysanoteuthidae > Thysanoteuthis > Thysanoteuthis major. The sequence goes on from OY735214.1 coordinate 47,949,131, forward strand.
CTGCAGGATATTTTTTGTTGCTTTCATTCTTCCCGTCAGAGCAGACGACAAACCTCAAATTTTGATATCGAAGCAGGTTGACATAAAAGAAAGTCATTTGGGTGGGTCTATGAAAGCTGAATTTTTCTCCACATAAAATAATGATAATTATTATTTCTTTCTACATTTTTTTGATTAGCAGGGACTTATACTAGAGTTCGTTTTTCGTAAAAGTGGGATGGCGTAAAGAGAACTTTCGAAATGCGGGGAATACATATATATATATATATATATATATATATATATATATATATATATATATATATCAGTGGTGGGAAAACGGAAATGTAGATTCGGTTTTCGGTGAAAGAGATATATTTAAGAGGTAAATAGACTCCGACAGTTTTTCTCTAAAAATTGACTATTTACAGTACATACTGGAGTTTTGAGAGAATATATTAGGTGTAACTATCAAAAAAATAATCGTATTCAATACTTTGCTGTCTTCTTTTGTCTTAGAATTGATAATCTCTGAATTGGTAGTTCTGGGTATTTCAGACTATGCTTGGTGTTAGAGATTCAGCAAATCTGAATTGTGTTGCTTTTGGACTAATGTAAGTTTTTTCTTGTTATATAACCAACACGGTTCCAATGGGATTCGTATCAGGGGAATAACTTGGCCAAGGAAATCGTTTGGTGCAGATTTGGTCCTCACACTCCCTTGTCTTTCCTGCACTGAGGGATGGGGATCCGTTTTCTATGAGTAAGTAGCTCCCATTTGTCATTTTATCACTTGAGAATATTGGGCAATTTTTTTCGGTCAGGATAGAAATGTGCTTTTGAGAACAAATGCTACCAACCTACTCTATCAAATCTGACCAACCAATGTTCCAAATGGCTTCACAAACGCGACAGATTGGCCACCATGTTTAACCTTTAGTTGCAACCTGTTGATATCAAACCCCTGACCGGGTAATCTCCTATCTCAAATCTGAAAATTGAACAAATTTTGATTGTAATAAAAAGCTAAGGGCTTATCACTCATCTTGATTGCCCACCCGCTCCTCATCTTGATATCAATAGTGGTTTAAAGCGGCTCCCATCCAGCTGCTCAGTCATAAAAACCAGGTCGATGAACTTCTTTTGTTGGTTTGGGGCCAATTTCTACCATTTCTGAAATTTCAAACAAGGGTTGTTCACAACAAATTTCTCAACAGCACGGAATTATCTTCCAAAAGATCCAAGTTGACTGGGTCATAATGTTTACCCTTTTTTCTTAAATTGAGCTATGATTCTGTTGACGATAGGAAGGAGTATTTCTAAATTTCTGGCAATCTTTCTCTGTGACAGCCTACCTTCATACTGGCCAAACAATCCTGCCACTTTGTAAATTCGATGTTTTTGGGTGGAATTCTTATTTCTAGACTTGTTTAAAGATACCTATATTATCACTGGCAAAAAAGGAAAACAAAAAAGACTTTGGGAAACAGTACAACGGGAAATAAAATAATTATATTAATGACAATGAATATACAAAAGTATTTCTTCACAAAACTAAGGGTGTCTATTTACTTATTGCATGTCTCTGTATATGAAAGTGTGCATGCACACGTATATAGGAAGAGAAGGGGAGAGGAGACAGGGAGAAACACAGAGGACACATACACAAAGACTGAGACAGACAGACAGACAGACAGACAGACAGACAGACAGACGGACAGACAGGAGAGAGATGGTGGACACAGACAAAGGAAAGAAATACTGAAAAGAACTGAAGAGGGTGGCTTTTAGTATTTGTGGGCAGCTATGGTATGTGTGATTTGTGAACCATTGCAAAACCTGAGGTTTACCGCTGTCGCGTTCTTGGCGTTTTGCCCATGGTACGAAAATAAATCTCCTTCAACAACTAATGTATACATATATGCAAAAGATAGATAGATACATAGATAGATAAGACATTAAGAGAACAAAGTTTTGAAAAAAAAACGATGAAAAAACAAACCCAGAGAGAAAGAGAGGAGGGTGGAAGGTCTACGGGAAGAAAGAAGTAGACAGAAGAGAAAAGAGATCAAGAGAGAGGAGGCTGAGACGCACAAGAAAGAACAAGAGGAGAGTAGAGATGGAGAGAATAGCTCGTGGGAGAAGAGGTCAAGAAACAGAAGATCAAGAGAGGGAGAGAGAGGGAGAGAAAGAGAAGGCAAAGAGAAAAAGAGAGAGGAGACGTAAGTATTGAAGAGATCACCATAAAAGAAGATATTAACAGAAAAAAAGGAATATATCAAGAGAAAGCAGAGCTAGAGGAGAAAGAAGAAGAGCGTAACAAAGAAGACAATAACAGATAGACCAATCAATCGGTAGAGAGATATATACGTAGATGCATCGCTTAGTCCAATGTCTAAGGATGAAAAAAACATTTAATTTACGTAACAAATATTCACTTTTCAACACATTTTCTATTTCTTCTCAGTCCACTTGATTCAATCGTAAATAATTACATATACCAAACTTCATAGAGCAAAAAATTCAGATAGCAAATCAGGTAATAACCAAGGTTCACGCTACGGACCTTTAGATCCACAATCGCCGGTGGATATGCAGATATTGTGTGTGTGTGTATGTGTGTATGCACGTGTGTGTGTGTGTGTGTGTGTATTGCTTCCACGTAAACATTTTTTTGCGGGAAAATCATTCCAAAACAGACAATCAACTCATACACTGTAAACCAAAACCCAAGGGGGGAGCAGGCGGTACAGCTTACGTAATACTCAAAATGCATCCCTTAGAAGCCCCCAAATGGCCATCGCAAAAATTTTCCGCCAACTCTCTCGATAGGTAAATTGATTTCACTCAATTACCGCAGAGATTTAGTAGCCAGACAAATGGAATAAGCAGAACGAATTCCACTTCACGCTGATACTCTCAGCGAAGGCATGAATCCACCTACCTCTCGATAGGACCTATCAGGGATTAATCCCTGCTGTTAATACCATTAGAACCAGCTCAGCCTGTCCATATGTTACTAGGAGAAGAGATGAAAAACGACCCAGAAGCTATCATTAACTCGAGAAATGTCATGAATGATCCGATATGATACTCTTATTACTTGCTGTTCGGCGGGATAATAGATTGGAGTTTGTATTTATTTCTTACTGATACCATGGACATCACAACCCATAAAATGGATCCCCAGAGGTCACATAAGAAACCGAAGCGGACAGAATACAAGATGGAGAAAAATTCAGAAAATACTGGCTCTGCGACGCCAATGATAGAGAAGTGTGGCGATTCCTGGGGAAGGTCTGTGTCCAACGACGGACATTACAAGACTGATGATGATGATGATGATGATGATGATGATGATGATGATAGTGACGGCATGCGCCAAATCTTGTGGCTTGCACCATATGATCCAGTACAACTTGTATCTTATCAGAAAATAAGATGGTGATTTCCAAGCTGCTTCCATTACTATGAAAGGATTTAGTAGGGTACCTTCATGATCAACAGAGTCCAGGGATAATAAAAATGAAAAGGTGGAGAGAAATCCTAGAGAAAAAACAAGTGTTACATTTGAAATGTTCTCATTGTCACGTGGACAGGTTTTTATGCATTTCCTTGGTTTCGCCAACTTCTTCCCAAAAGCACAATCAGCAGTCGCAAAAAAAACAGTATGCTGTTCACACAGTATGCTGAAAAGAGGGTAACGAGGTTATTTCGTTGTGCGTTTTCTGGTTGTTTGGTGTGAAGTTGGGAAACTCGTATCTGTGTAAGTGAGAAGTTGGTCAAGATAAGGTAGGTGAGTGAGAGGAGAGGTCCAAATGAGGAGGGTCAGTTTCTAGAAATGTTTGCATTACTATGGGGCGTTCACAAAGGGGAGGTGGTATCTGACATTCAATGGTTAAGTGGCGTGCATTGTTTTCATCTTTTCGGTTGACTGTGAAACTAGGTGTGTCTGATTGAAACAACGCAACCCACTTCAATACTTCCCACATAATTCAACAACTGTCAAATTACCATCTCATATATATATATATATATATATATATATATATATATATATATATATATATATATATATAGTCTAGAAAGCTTCACAGCCTTAAACACTGGGCATCAAAAAACTTTTTCCAAATTAGGTCATCTACTTCCCATATATATATATATATATATATATATATATATATATATATATATATATATATATTAGCACATATGCAAATATAGAAAAACATTTTTATACTCAGTTTATATTGAACTTTATGCCACAATTTGTTTTTAATAGATCTGTGCTGTGAAGACCATTTAATGTATAATCATCACTCGACCCATCAATCTTAGCATAATAGCTAATGCAAGTCGTGTAAGTTGATATCATTTACAATATAACTGATCGGGATATCAGGTAACAGAAAATGTCGGTCGCGTATAACTTGGTTGATAGCATTTTTAAACTAATGTTTATTTTTTTTTCTTTTCGTCTTTTCAACTTTGTGTTCTCATTCATTGGTGTTATAGCATCTCATAAAGCAGTAGCTGGTCAATTCTCCGGTCTTCTTCGGGTGGTATCTTCAATTTTTCTCCGGCTTTTTTTTTTCAAGATTATGTGATTGCTTTAAATGTTGTTATTGTTTTTAAATTTATAACGATAACATGGCGTCCATTGTTCTAATGGTGATCAAATTGGCTAAACTGTTTTGACTACGTGCCACAATTGACTGAGTCCATGTATAATCATCTCATCGAGTTTAAGCCTGTATAAGCATAGATTGAATAATATTCTAATTTAGAATATCTGTAATAATCTTTCATTTATATTACATTATACTTCACGAAGAGTTTCACGATAATTCAAAATTTTCTCCTGTTAAGATGGATCTAAAGAAGTGTATATTTCATCGAATCTTATCGTATTGCAAATCTTGATTTCGGAGAGCTCCTCCAACAACTGAACCCATTTGAACTGTAAGGTATATAACAAGCGTTTTTCATTCATTTCTTTTTTAAAACAAACAATCCCGTTCTGTGTTACTAACGGAAAAAAATCTCAGCTACGGCCTTCACTTTACGCTACTGGATAAAGACGAACCTCTCCTTTTCACCTACAGTATACCTGATCGACGTCGTTTAAAGAATCGACCAGAACGTTGTGGGAGCAACAAAAATAACGAAACGATAAAGTTCAATTGTCTGGAAAATTCTTCGAGTGTTGTCAACCCCCAGTCTGGAGAAAATTGAATTTCTCTACCTTAACAACAAGAGCAAAAAAGGCAATCCCCACTTCATTCAGGGGGAATAAACTCTTCACTCATTGATTGCGCCAGTACGTTTAATCAAACCGATAAGAGAAACTAGCATTCCCTTACTATGGTTTGAAATCACGACCGAGTGATACTTAGACGATTCTTTTGCTTAACTAACAAGTCTCACACATCCTCAAAAACATATGTTAGTAATACGTAAGGGATTATTTTGGTCTGATAAGTGAATTAATTTATAAAATTAACGTTTCCCTCCCGTGGTTTGAAACCATGGCCAAGTGAATCTTAAGCAATTCTTCTACCGAAAAAATGTCTTCAGAAATACATAAGGGCTTATTTCATTATAATAAATAAAAATACTTCTATGTTTGAAGATGAAGAATATGTTTTCATAATTTTCATTCATTATATATACAATACAAAAGTTGCAACAATCATCTTCAATCAAAATAGGAATGGAGTTTGGCCTATCAACAGTCTGGCTTGTTAATGACTCTTCCCGAAGTTTTAGACAATATCTGTAAATCTATCTATTCTAGAGTTGCATCTCGCCTTACAGATGACCTGTACATGGCAAACTCTGCTTTTTCACCCTTGAAATTATATTGTCTGTGGGGCAAGTAGCTGTGAATATTGCCATTTGATATTGTAAATCTGGCTAGCCTACAGTTTACGTCAGTTTTCACGTGGCTCATCTTTCATAAATACTGTTTGTTTGTTGTTGCTTTTTTTTTCTCACCTTTGAAAATATGTGGTTTGTGGAGCAGACATAACTACTCTTTTTGTGCAAGTTTTAATTCGTACACAATGCAGCTGAAGTGAGAAGAAATGTCAATTCGACATCTTGAGAAGAAACAGTAAACGTTAGAAAGGTGGTTTTCAGAGATTTCGATCCGGAAATTGGAATATTCGAAACGGACTGCTAGGAAGACCCACGAATGAGGACTAATTGGAAACATTAGCAAACTACAATACCATTATAAAAAAATTCCAGCTATTCCAAACGACCTGAAAGTTCCTCGTTATTCGGTTGTGATAGGAAAGGTGACAAATTCACAGAAAACCAGAAACTGCGTCGTTTTGTGGTGTGCTTGTCACCACTTACTGACCACTGTAACAACCAGACGATCCCAATAATCCTAAAAAGAAGAGTATACAACTAATGCATTCTTCCGATAGTCACTTATGGAGCTGAAACATGGAACCTAACCAAGAGACAGACCTGCATATTGAGAAGCATGCAACGTGCGCATGAGAGAATCACATAGAGAGATGACAAGACAGCACAATATATCAAGGAGAAAACGGGGGTCAAAGACATCATAGAATCTATCAAAAAACTCAAATTGCAGTGGGCAGGCTATGTTGCAAGAATGGCAGATAACCGATGGACATCATGGATCCCCAGAGATCGCATGAGGAACCGGGATCGATAGAACACGAGATGGAGAGATGAACTAGACAAATTCAGGAAATACTGGCTCTGCGATACCTATGATAGAGAATAATGGCGAATCCTGCGGAAGGTCTACCTCCAACGACAGACGTTAAAATACTGATGATGATGATGTAACCCAAGACGTACGACAAAATGGACCCTGTACGATAAATGTAATCAGCAGAATGCGCTTTTTATTCAAAATATACAGACGAAGGCATTTATTACAATCACGTATAATGTTATCAAACGATCGCTATTTATCAGAATCAGTCGATCCCAAACACTATTTAAGGATCTCAATAAGCAGCTCTTTCTTAATCATCATCATCATCATCATCAGCCTTTTAATGTCCGTCGTTGAACATAGACCTTCCCCAGGAATCGCCACAATTCTCTATCATGGGTGTCGCGGAGCCAGTATTTCCTGATTCTGTCCAGTTCATCTCTCCATCTTTTATTTTGTCGGCCTCGGTTTCTTATGTGAGCTATGGGGATCCATATTGTAAGACGTGATGTCCATCGGTTGTCTTTCATTCTTGCAACATAGGCTGCCCATTGCCATTCGAGTTTTTTTTTCTGATAGTTTCTATGATGTCACAGACACCCGTTTTCTTAATATCCTTCGTTTAATGTTATCAATCAACGGTTTCTTTAGTAGATGTTACTTTTCTCCCCTGACGTTTCGCGCGAACCGCATGACAGTTTAATATATCAAATCGTAACTGAAGATGAGCAATCAATCATAGTTAAAAAGCCTGGAGGAATTAAGCCCTTCAGTTTGCGGCCTTGGTCTCAGTACACTATTAAATAATTAACACAAGTTTATTACAACTTACCTGCTTGCGAAAATTCGTAGTAAAGAGTCTCGTATTCAACCCAAACGCCAAATATCTGGATATGTCAGCATATTTCGAGTGCCTGAAAATTTCTGACATTATCCACCATGTAAAAGAGACAGTGAGCGAACGAGTGAGCAAGTGAGTGAGTGAGTGAGTGAAAGAGAGAAAGGGAGACAGAGTAACGGTTTGCAATAGTTACACAAGAATCCTCGCGGAGCCCCGAATTTACAACATACCCTTTCAGCATTCCGAGGCTAGATGCCTAACGATTAAATCTGACTTGATTCGTCTTGCCGTGCATTTCTTTCACGCCAGTATCAACAGATAAGCTCTAAAGAAAACCAAGAGATAAAAAAAATCACCTCGGTACTCCAGTACCTCTCAATATCCTTTATCGTCTCCGACGGGAATGGAAGCCGAATGAAGGGATAATGACAAATAAAGAAAAAATAAGGTCCAGTTAGTCAGCCAAACCCTACCGGAGGTGATCAATTAAAAAAATAGGAAAAAAGGGGTGGTTGATGAACAAGTCACTTTTCTCACCGTCTGTTTTGCGATGATAACTACAAAAAAAACCCCCGAATTTTCAAAGCGTAAATGCTACGGGAAAAACTCAAATGGCAATGGGCAGGCCATGTTGCAAGAATGAAAGACAACTGATGGACATCACGTCTCACAACGTTGATCTCCAGAGATCACATAAGAAACTGAGGCCGACAGAATACAAAATGGAGAGATGAACTAGACAGATTTAGGAAATACTGGCTCTGCGACGCCCATGATAGAGAATTGTGGCGAATCCTGGGGAAGGTCTATGTCCAACGACGGACGTTAAAAGACTGATGATGATGATGATGATGATGATGATGATGATGATGATGATGAATGCTACGGGACACAAAATAAGGGGGATTTAGTATAAATGTACATTGTAAATTGAAGGCCCCACTAAAAACCTATCTTTTGGTGGAGTTTGAAAGAAACACAAAAAATGCCTTTTTTTTCTAGACGTAATAAAGAGTAAAAGTTAAAATTTTCAGCCCCATGGGGGTAGCCTGTTCGTACGACACATACATACGTGCATGTATAAAAAGCCAACCAGACTCACTTAAAAACTGAAGACATCGATGTTGGTAGTTTTGGGTGGGTGGTTCCTGATAAGGAAAGAAAGGGGTGAATAAAGAAAGAAAAAAAGAGGGGATTTAAGGGAATGAATTTTAGGAAGGACGAAGGAAGAGAGGGAGATCTAAAGGGGGAAATAGATAGAATAAAAGTAAAAAGGAACAGAAAGAAGGTAAAGACAGTGTAAATAGAGAAGGAAAGAGGGGAATGAATAAAGGGCGGAAGTTTATGAATGAGGAAGGAAGTTTGGAAGAAATAGAGGAGGAGATGGGAGGGAAAGAATTAGGTAAATGGGATTGAGCCGGAGAAAGTAACGAAGGAAAAGTTGAAGAGAGAAGAAAAAAGGGGGTGTAAATAAAAGGACGAAAGTTCAAGAATGAAAAAGGAAGAGGAGAGGAAAAATGAAAGATGAAAGGAAGATTGAAAGTAGGTAAAATGATTCAAACCAAAGAATGAAAAATGAAAGGAAGGAGTAAAGAAAGTAGCGAAAAATGGGGAATTATGATTTTTTTAAAATGAATTAATCTTAGAATGGGGAAGGGAGAGAGGAAGAAGTTAAAGGAGAAAGAGGGGGAATGAAAGTAAGTAAAAGTGTTTAAACTATAGAATCAAAAAAAGGGAAGGAAGTAAAGAAAAAAAGAAACCTGAGCTGAAAAGGGATGAAGATTTAAGAATTGGGATGAAATAGATGAAGTGAGTGAGGAAAGGAGAGGTGAAAGAAAAAAAATAAACGAATGAATGGAGAAAGAAAGGAAATAAAAGGAAAGGCAAGCCTGCGGAGTCAAATTCCATTCCTTTTTTTCTATCCCGACTGAAAGCAATTACTGCAACTTTTGTATTGTATATATAATGAATAAACATCATAAAAGATATATCTTTTTATAGTAATTTCGTTTATTATAATGTAATAAGCCCTTGTGTATTACTAAATTTTTGAAAGACTTGTCAGATAAGCCTCATCGGTGCAAGAGTCGCCTCACAGTCGCTTGTACTGTATACATGATAAATAAATTCGTGGGTCTAAGACTTTTCAGTTTATCTCAGTTGGTTATACAGCTGCCTATCAATCACATAGTCATCATTTCAAATCACGGTAGAGAGTTGTTAATTTTATAGAAAGGTTCGCTATAATGTGATGTGATAGAAAAACATTGAAGAGTTTACTCTTCTCAATTTGATTAGGATTATTCTTGTTCTTGTTGTTCTTGGTACCAGGACAGGGAACTTTGACTTTGACTTGGTTTTGAAAAAAATTAAGAGAGAAGAAATGAGGTTGGAGAGATAAGACTGAAAAAATGGAGGAAGAAGGAAGGAAGGAGAATTGCAGACGACACAAGCGGATGAGAGAAGGAGGTAATAAAGAAAGAAAAGGAAGACAAGGGACCGAAAGAAAAGAGGGGGATGAGGGAAATGGCGAAAGAAAGAAAAGATGGCGGAGGTAATGAGGGGCGAAGAGCAGGGAGAAGGGGACGAGAGGGGGCGAGAAAATACGGGAGAGTAAAAATTGGGAGCGAGAGAGGGGTAAAGAAGAGAGGGGCAGAAAGTTGAGGGAAGACAACAAGAGTGATAGATAGAAGGGAATTGGTGGGGGTACGAATGAAAGAAGGTAGGAAGAAAATGAATACTGAGGAATGCGGAACATTTTCCTTTCTTCGTGTTTTTTTTTATATTTACAAATACAGATCCCGGAAGAGGAAAGAGTCTAGAGTAAGACATTACTTGTCGACGATATAACTTACACTGAATACTTGACTATAGATTCTCTCTCTCTCCCCTGCCCTCTCAACCCCCCTCTCTCTCTCTCTCTCTCTCTCTCTCTCTCTCTGCACGCACACGCTCTAACACACGTGTGTGTAAGTGAGGTAAGCACGTGTATGTGTAGGACATACGTATGTGTAAATCAAGTAAGTGGGTGTATGTGTGTGAGATATGTGTAAGTGAAGAATGTGTGTAAGTGAAGTTAGTGTGTTTGTTACTGAATATAGAGAGTGTGTGTGTAAGTGACAATAGATTATCTCCCTCTCTGCCCCCTCTCTCTCTCTCTCTCTCTCTCTCTCTCTTTCTCTCTCTCACTCACTCTGCTTACACTCAGGCACGAACATACATGTGTATAAGTGAAGTTAGTGTGCGTGAAATGAGTGTGAAGTGTGTGTATGTAAGTAAAGTTGGAGTGTATTTGTGAATGAAGATAGTATGTGTGCGTGTGTGTGTGTGTAAACGAGGTTAGTGAGTGTGTGTATGTGTGTGTATGCATATGTGTGTATGCGTGAGTGTGTGTATGTGTGTGTGTGAGTGTGAGTGAAGTAGCTCAACGTGTGTGTGTGTGTGTGTGTGTGTGTGTGTGTGTGTGTGTGTGTGTGTGTGTGTGTGTGAAGTTATTAGTATTTTTCCTCTTCTAAGACCGTTTTCGGTTGTATTATCGTCTCTTTGATCTCCATAACCAATGGTAGAACCAAGATTGAAATAGAAAACACGAAAAATAACGAAGTTCGTGTATTTTGAAGTAGACATTCTCGTCTACGGGTCACCAGTAATGTACAATATTTTGATGTCTTTCACATTTTATTTTTACTGCTTTTAGAATATCTAGTGTTCTTATTATTCTCATTATTTTAAACCTTAATCTTGGATCAGATCTCATTTGGGTTCCTGTCCTGAAATTTGATCGGTAATTGTTAGGTGACAATTAAATTCATATAATAAGAATAGGTGTAGTTTAGAATGGTTCGGTGGAGTGTTTGAGAATCATTTTGTTCTGACCAGGAATGATATTTGGTCAATTCTTACATCAGTTGAGCCCTGAAACTTGTAGAAAACGAGAGAGACTACTAAAATCATTCCTTGTGAGCCGTGTTCAATCAAACTTGCACACATACACATACACACACATAAATACACACACACACACACGCACACACACACACACACACACACACACACACACATATATATATATATATATATATATATATATATATATATATATATATATATAAGAAGTTAAGGTGTGAAAGGAATTGTTTAGTCCACTATGGATATCAATGGAAACTAAAGAGTACAGAGCAGCATAACACCGATCTTTGTAATTTGTCTTACCTAAAAAATCTACATGGAGTTTTGATGGCGTGCATTTGCATATATGTATACATTTATTTACCTCGGATATATAACTCATTTAACCCTTCTATAAATGTAGAATTTATCAATTACATGCAATGGCTAGACTTTGATGTGTAAATTTTGTGATTTACTGCATATTTTAATTTCTGTGTATGAGAGGGCCCATCGAACCTGAAGGACTCCAGATCTCCAAGGTCTAAATCCAGCCGTGGGTCCCAGTATTATCAATGATCAAAGACGGCGATTTTTAAAAATATCGTTCGAGAAAATACCTATACAAAAGATCTATGCCATTAAGACATAGGCTAATAGGATAAAGACAAAGAAAGAGGATGAAGATTGGCATGGTAGCAAGAGAGAACAATTTGAACCAGCTGGCGGGCCTACCGTAACGCAATAGTCAGCAAGTTTGTCTCACAGATCGGGTCACTGATGTAGTTACTTTGGTCTGCACTGGCTACTTTACTACTATGACATTTGTGCAGAGCTGGTCTCAGCCATTATAGGGTCACCCATCGCCTTTGTGGGCCCTCTAGGGGTCATGTTGCTCTAAGCAACCCATTAGTTCGCTTCGCTTCGGGTCGATTCTACCATTGTGCCAGACAAAAATCATCTTCATCACTCTTTCAACGTCCGTCAATGGACATAGACCTTCCCAAGGATTCGCCACTTTTCTCTATCGTAGCCAGTACTTTCTGAATTTGCCTAGCTCGTCTCTCCATCCAAGATTCTACCAGCCTCGGTTTGGCATGTGATCTCTGGGGATCCATGTCGTGAGACGTAATGTCCATTGGTTGTCAGCCATTCTTGCAACATGGCCTGCCCATTGCCGTTGAAAATTTTCAATGAATTCTACGATGTCCCTGACTCCTGTCTTCTCCCGGATATATTTTATCGTCTTGTGGTCTCTCCATGTGAGGCCCAGCATAATTCTTTCATGTGCACGTTGCATGGTTCTCAATTTGCAGGTTTGTCTCTTGGTTAGGTTCCATGTTTCAGCTCCTTAAGTGACTATAAGCATATCAAATAAAGCTGCTCTCTGTAGACCGATGGTTAGTCAGCAAGCCATGGAAACCATTTATTTGTGCAATGAGCTCGATCACTTGCCTCACCGTTGCAGCAGTGGTAAGCAATTTAGTTAGGCAAAACATCACCACTCTGCAGACTTTGATCCTCACCGAGTGGCCCAAAATTTGTGACTCTGTACTATGAAAAGATTGACCTTCAAACTGAGAACCATGCAATGTGCACAAGAGATAATCATATTCAACATTATATGGACATATCACAAAGCAGCACAGTATATTAGAGGAAAACAGGAATCAGGGATATCTTTAGAAAAACCAAAATGGCAATGAGCTGGCCATGTTACAAGAATGCCAGACAATCCGACTCACAACGTGGATCCCCAAAGATGATATGCAAAAACGTGACCGGCAAAATATCAAATGGTGCGTTGAACTCGACAAGTTCAGAAAGTATTAGCTCTACGATACCCATGGTAGAATCTTAGGTAAGGTCTCTAATGATGATGATGGTCCCATAACTTATGATTTTGAGCTGTACAAAGCCAAGTCTTACCATGGATAAATAGCAAGCTAGTCCCACCGACCCTTTCTACGCTGGTGAGTTTTACCCTCACTAGGTGCCCTACACAAGTGACTTTGTAATATGCGAAGTACTGGGAACCTCGCCATGGAACAATGGTTTAGCAAGCTAGTCTCATCGTCCTTTTCTACATTGGTGGGTTCGATCTCCACCCATGGCTTTGTGCTGTACAGAGCAAAAACATCACTGTGGAGAAATAACAAGTTAGTCCAAATGATCCTTTCTATCCCGATGAATTTGAACCTCGCTCAATGTCCTGTTCTTGAGACTTTGAGCTGAGCTTAGTAAATATCGCTATGAACAGATTGATCTAAGAAAGAAGCAAAAAGGCTGGGTTGAGTTAGGTTCTATCACGAGGTCATAATAGTGTAGAGTCCCCAAAAAGACCTAACTCACAAACAAGAAAAGCGAGATCGGCTTTGCCAACTATGGCTCAACAGCAAGCTCCTCGGTAGGCACTCTGTATGATTCAGATACGAACAGACTACGATAAACATTAAAAAAAACCTGGGATTGATAGATATCAACAGACTGACATAGATTGGTTTGAACAGGCTGAGACAGTTATCAGCTGGCTGTAAAAGATAGATAACAGGTTCGGGAAGATATTGAGATACAGTGTCACCCATAAATAAATTACTCATACCACAGGGTTTTTTTATAGCAAGTTATTTTTGCTAAATCAAACAGCAAGATTTTATCATTTTTAGTGGAACATTACACAATCAAGACATATATTATCAGGTATTTATTTATGACTAAAGTCTACAGCATTGAAACTCTGTTCCCCAAATTATGAGAATGTTATCATGTAGAAATGAGTGCACCCTTACAAATAATGTTTATCTGAACTCAATAGTTTGGTTATAAATAACTTGATAACATGTGTTTTGATAGTGTAATATTCCATTTGAAATAATAAAAATCATGCTATGTTTGGTTTAGAAAAAAATTAACTTCCCATCAAAAAAGTTTTGGGGGTGCACTTATTCACGGGCGATTTTGATGATCTTTGATGAACGTGTTGAATTGGAATAGCTTCGAGGCTGACATAGATGCCTATTTCCCCCAGTGCCTAAATTGTGTAAGGATTGTTCTTGTTGTTGCTCTTGTTAGGCAGGGGGGCACAAATGAGAGAAGTAGAGACAGGGTAAGGACTGACAGAGAGAAAAGCAAGAATGAGAGAGGGTGTGTTATAGTATTTGTGGGTAACCGTGGTATGAGTAATTTGTGAACCATTTCAAAAACATGAGGTTTACTGCTGTCGCGTTCTGGTGACGTTGGGTAGCGTAAGGTATCGGAAACTCGCCTCAAATTCTGACCGAGGCGCTTATGAAGGGCATGAATCCAATTCTGCATTCAGGAAAAACCACTCTCCTAAACCATCATGAATCACTACCATGGTACACACTCAAAATAATTAATGCTCCTCTATTCAGGGTTGAGCACTCTTTAAGTGAGGTAACTCGTTCATTTTAAGCTTATGCAATGCTCTTTCAACATGGAATGGAGCACACTGGTGGATGGAGAATCTATGTGTTAATAAATATATCGCTTAAATTCAACTTTACTGACCGTCCAGTTCCGTGGAGTAGATACCAGCCGCTGGGTCTGAAGCTAAGGTTTCGATCTTACCTGGTACTGGACGGGATAATGGATAGTTTATTTCTACACTGGAGAATTGTAATTCGACGGAACAGCTGTCTGTGGGTGACACAATGATATATATATATATATATATATATATATATATATATTCCAATTTACTAAACTTGCATCAATTTTGATACAATACCGCGTGTGTGAGACAGGTTTGCAAACCCATCACCTTGGCAAGACCCTAAATAGGTAGACGAATACGTTTACCTGGGATAGATAATAAAGTTAGATGAAGGCTATGAAACCGAAATAAGGTGACGCAGGGCGGTCGGCTGGCAATCATTTGGTACGAATAGAGACATATTGAAGAGCACCTTGCCAATATGCTCAAAGCGTATAGTAAACAATGCCCGCAAAATACCAGCTTTGGCCCATGAATGCAAAACGTGGAAATGACGAACTGTAACGAACTGCAAACCAACATGTAATCACCCAAAGAGCAATGGAAAGGTTTATGGTTAAGATAACTAAGACATAGAAAAAGATCACCATGGATCAGATGGGAGGGACTAGAGTGGGGGATACCTGACAAATAATTACGTAACAGATGCAGAGAACTGCTGGACACTTAACAAAGAAAGATAACGACAGCTGGAGTGGAAGACTAACCGATTGGTGCTCATAGGAAACTGAGCGTAGTAAGAAACGATGAAATACAAAACTGAAGGATGAGATCAGAAAGGTTTCCCGATGATACATGGTAACGTGCCCTAAGAACATCGACTAAGATCATCTCTTGTCGTAGTCGCATGAGAATCATTGGTTGGATTTCCTGCCTTGGTCAAACAAACTTTTGTATCTTTGTTTTTATGGGAGGAAAAGCTTGATAAACTTATCAGTTAGATTGACATATCATTGCTACAAAGTAACAACAGGCGAAGATAGGAAGTGAAAATTTTGAAAAGCAAAGTGCAGCAAGCGGATGATATATATATATATATATATATATATATATATATATATATATATATATAAATGTATATATATATATATGTATATATATATATATATATACTCACACACACACACACACACACACACACACACACACACACACATATATATATATATATATATATATATATATATATATATATGTATGTATGTATGTATAATTCACATATACTACCATAGTATCAGATTCTGTGCAAAACATTTTTTTTAAAACAAATAAATTACATATACTGAGAGATATTTTGAAATAATAGACTGAAATGACATAATTTTTGGAAAAAAGTGTTTCAAGCTGTAAAGCTTTTTAGTGATATATATATATATATATATATGTGTGTGTGTGTGTGTGTGTGTGTGTGTGTGTGTGAGTGTGAGTGTGTGTGTGTGTGTGTGTGTATGTGTGTGTTTGTTTGTGTGTGTGTGTGTGTGAGTGGGTGGGTGTGTGCACAAGCCCATGTTCATGAATAGATGGATAGATTAGGAGATAAAATAACATTGATCCATACATAGAAAACCACATGGATAATACGGAGAAAAAGGACGAACTTGCAAAGAGGATTTTCTGGGTAAATAGACAAGAACAGGCTGAAAAGCACAGGCTGTTGCTTGACAGTTTGCACAGAAAGAATATGTACATATATATCGTGGTTACCGATGAGTACAATGATTTAAATAAATCTAACGGTCAATGTATATATATATATATATATATATATATATATATATATATATATATATATAGTACATGTCGTACAAATCAGGCGAGCAATACAACGTAGTATAATAATATATCAATAATATAAAGCCACTTCTGATATGTAATGGATTTATTTCACAGAGTGTTCAATACATACAACTTTTTACTATCGAAGTTAAGTTGTTTTAGAGTAGAGCTGGAAATAGATAGTAGAATGTGGATTCACTACATAAACTAACTCATGTTTATGCCGCCCTCTTCTGGCCTCATCATGAGGCCCAGAGAGGGCTGAAACATGAGCTAGTTTGTGTTGCGATTCCATATTCTACTATATATATATATATATATATATATATATATATATATATATATATATATATATATATATATATATATATATATGTGTGTGTGTGTGTGTGTGTATGTATATGACGTACTACTGAAAGGCCTGGGTAATTTGACCGCACAAAAAAGATTACTTACCTTAGTACCTAGTTTCCACCATCTCGTTCGAAGTAGTCTCCTTGGTCATGTTGTATTGAACCGCATTGTTGTTTTTATACATATATGCATTTACTGGAACATGTATTCCTAAAAGAATTCATATCATACACGTGCAGGATACGTGGGCGCATATACCAAAGAACACACGGAATAGCAGACACACACAGACACACACACACACACACACACACATATATATATATATATATATATATATATATATATATATATATATATGACTTCATAATTCTGATATGAGTATCATCACATTTTAAACTGATATTCCAATGAATGCAGTGGTATATTTTCAAGAGAACAAATTTCAAAATTGTATTATTCAAACACAGGTTTTCGAATTTCTATTTGATTACTTATTTGTGTACGTATATATATATATATATATATATATATATATATATATATTCACTCATTTTATCAATCCCTTGACAAAATGTGAGGCAACAAAACATTTTCTGACATTAGTGAAAAATGGATAATAATATATAAATAAATATATATATATATATATATATATATATATATATATATATATATATGTATGTATGTATGTGTGTGTGTGTGTGTGTGCGTGTGTATTGCTTTCACAGGCCGTTTAATCTATGTTGATGGTGCTCAATATCTTAGAATAGAGCGTAAACAGATTAATAGAGGGATAGAATTTTATAAATTTGTTCTTTCCAGTCAGTTTCACGCAGCCATTGCAATCAACGGACATCTGTTTTTTGTTTTTGTTTTTTTTATTGTGTCTCTATATACAACTACAGTGTTTCCACTCCAACAACATTACACAGGGACAGAGAAAAAAAAGTTTTAAAAAAAGAAAAATTCCCTTAAAAACAACACTCCAGTTGTACATAAAGTAGGATGAAACCTGTTGTCCATCGATCGCAATGGTTGAGTGAAACTGATCAGTAACAACAAAATTTTAAATATCTATATGATTAACTACGTATATATATACGTATATTTTATATATATAGTTAATTATATAAATATATACATATATATATAATACATTAATATATATATATATATATATATATATATATATATATATGTATAATGAATTCAATCAAAGAAACGAAAGAAAATGAATAAAACAAACAACGAAAATGGCTTCTTCTTGGTAGTATTTTTTCTGTTGAAGCAATTTATAAATAAAAATACTGGCAGCATAGGCAATTATAAACCGTAACCTTTTTGAGAATTACGAACAAGTGAGCGAAAAAAAGTTAATACAATAAATAATAGCGTTCCTTGTTATCTTTCACGTAGAGGCGGCATTAGAAATCTGTCGTAAGTTTTGGAAAAAATACCAATTTTTGATTCGTGTTCCTCACTCACATAGATGTTATTGATTGTAGCTCGTAAAAAGAAGAACAAGAAAACGAAGAAAAAAAACAAAAAAAAAGATATTTATGCCGTGGTGGAAAATTGCAGTCTCTTTTTTTTTTCTTTTTTTAAAAAGACTGTCTAAAACGTTGAAATGTAGCGTAGACAGTTTGTTTTCAATACTTTCTTGGATTGTTCAATTCATTTTGTTCAGGATCTCTTGCAGGTGAAACGATTTGATAGTCCTTTTGTTGTTGTTGTTGTTGTTGTTGTCGAAGTGGTAATTGAAAGTCAACCCCATTTTTATTGTTTGCATATTAACCATTGATTATTGAAAAGCGCGAATGTTTCGTTTTAATTAATGTTATTCGCTTTTTTTAAAAAAGAAGTGTTGCCTAGGCATAAAGCTTTCGTTGAAAAATGCTTGTAGAAGTAGAAGCAAAAAGTAAATATTAGTATTACATATGTTGCAGTGGAAATAACAACAGTGATACTAGCTTTAACATGTTGAAACAAAAAGCATTTAGCAGCAATTTTTTTTCTCTAAGTTTATGGTTGTTATCATCGTCTTCTTCTTCTTTAGGAGATGCCATTATTTTCTTGTCCATGTTATTGATTTCAAAATGACCATTATTATTTTTGATAACAATAACAATAATAACAATAATAACAATAATAATTTGTTATTATTATTGTTATTATTATTATAGAAGTTACGTTATTGTTGTTGTTGTTGGCATCGCTTTTAGAAAGGTTGTCTTGTGAAAAGAAAGAAAAAAAGAACCACCAAATATCGTTGCAGTATGAATCGGCTGATTAGTTTCTTCTCAGCAGAAATAATGTTACTAGATTCGAGATTTAAGGCGTTATAACAACAGTACCAAATCATTTTTTTTTCTTCGGCTTTATTTATAAATGTACGTTTGTGTGTGTGTGTGTGTGTGTGTGTGGTAATTGCTGTGATGACAAGTTGGTGACGGAAAACTTTTAAGATGCTATCTTACTATATATATATATATATATATATATATATATATATATATATATATATATATATATTAATGTTATTGTAGATAGCTCATTTACTGCTTTAATTTTTCTTCCTCTTTCCTGTTTTGTGCGTGGAGTAAAATGGATAACGAGTCGAAAGTAAGTCAATTTTTCAAGGAAAAAGAAGAATTATTAATACTTCATTCATTTTTAGCAACCACACGTTTTAGCATTTCTAAAGAAAGTAGCTGAAAGAATTACTTGAATATCAAACGCGTCCTTTTTTTTGCTTTTATATACAAACATATATATATATATATATATATATATATATATATATATATATATATATATATATATATATATATATCATGACTTTTTGTGTTCGTTTTTATCATCTTCATTTTCACGTATAATAAGGGCTCTTTTTGCTGATGTTGGTGGGTGCCCAACCCTCTTTTCTTACTAACTTCCGTTTCCGTTATTTCTGTTAATTGTTCAGCTATGAGCATAAAAGCGCGTTCTTTTCCTCGGCTTATTTTAGACAAAATAACGATGTAATTTCATTTTCTTTTCGTAATTCCAAAATAATAGATCGTTTCTTTTGATCGGATTCAGAATGGCAGGATGCAGTTAAGAAAAATCATTCCGATCTCCAAGTGCAACTGTCGTCTGCTCAACGCAAAAAAGTGATTCACGGAATGGTATTTTTAAGAAAATTCGTTTTTCCTCTTTTTTTTAAAAACAGTTCTTTCTTTCTCTCTTTTTGGTGGTCCTTACTAGGAAGAAAAGCAATGACAACTTTCTTTTTTTTTTCGGTCTTAGAATTCGTTAAAAAACGGTTTTGCATCAAAGCTTTTTCCCGCTTTTAAAGTACAAATATGAAAAATGTTCAAACAACAAAAAATTTAAAAAAACGAAAGAAAGAAAAAAAAAAGGAAAAAAGGCGAAAACTTATCAATATCTCCAATAAATATTATTGTTATTAATTGAAAGGCGCCAGTCTGTAGAACAAATGCAGTTTATTAAAATGCATCTATTAAAAAAAATGTTCTAGTACTTAAGGTCTTAGCTCCTTTCCCTGAGGTACGTGAAAAAAGCTCTTTTAATTTACCTATCTACCTTACACTATTTTTCTCCCCAATCTAATCTTTATGCTAGAGTTGAAATTATTTCCTAACTGGAATTAAGTCAAAGTCGTCTGCAACCTTCATTTTCTAAAATAATTCACTTAATGCAAGTTCTTATCTTCTATGACATATGCGCATACATATATGAATATTTTAAAATATAATTGTTCATTTGCATTTTTTGTTCATTTCTGGTTTTTGTTCTTTTCTCTCTCTAGTTTTTCGCTTCGTAAAACGCTGTTTTCCATGAAATATCTAACATTTTATAAACCGTATTCCAAAAGAGTGGAATATTTCGTTTCGTCGGGCCCGAAATTGGCATTCAATGTTACCTTCACGTCCTTGTTCCGGAACTGATCCAGGGGTACCTTTCCGTTCCAGTTAGAGCTGGCATCTTTTTCCAGATGGGCCCATTCGCCCTCGACGACAACCGCTACGGCGTTGGCTTCGGGTATGTGACACTTGAATGTCACGTTTGACAGACGACAACCTGAATGCAAAACCAACGGTTCGTAAAGGAAGCAACCTTCTTTCCACTGGGCATACTGCTTTGGGAACGGGTAGGCCGCATTCAAGGCTCTCTTTACGTGCACCAGGTAGTTGTAAACCCCTGGCAAGGTCTTGCTTTCGTCGGTAAGGGGCAGAGCGTAGATCTGAAGTTTATAGTAACCCGATTCAGGGAAGTGAATGACGAGAGTAATGGTCTTGTCCAAAGTTTGGGTGAAGACGAATTCCGGGGTTTCCTTCTCATTACTACAAGCAATCAGATTGCATGTAACTTTGACAGGCTTTGCCATCTTCAATTTGATCTCCAGCTGGTTGTCCTGGGCCACGATTTCCGGGTCTGGGTGACTCTGTGTGGCCAGTCCGAACTCGGTGAATTTTTCTTGAGGACCCAAGTATCCAAAAGGAAGCTCTGGTTTTGCAGCCATTTTCAAAGGTTATTTTCTAAGAGCTTTAGGTTTCCTTAAAATAATTTGTGAAATAATTCCAAAGTCGGCGAATTTCGGGTTTTTACTAGATCCTGTATTCTCTGTAAGTAACTCAGTGTCCAATTGCTTGGAATTGTATGAACTTAGATATACTTTTCAAGAAGGTGAAAGCTTTGGTGAAATAACCTGTTGAGGTTATATGCCGATTAATGTCCAAAAAGTTCGCCGGTAGAAGAAAAAACAGAGGTAGAGACTGGAGACCTAACGCTGCTTCTGAGAACTCTGTCCCGACTGAGAAAGTTTTTCCGCGTATCGCTGGGTATAAAGGCAAACGAAAATAAATAAATGTTAGAAAATTGTACATACATATATATGTGCGTGTACAGACTCTCAGAGAAGAATTACAAAATATATATAGAGAGTGAGAGACGTATTAGTTTGCGTCTGACAATTCACCCACCCGCGCACGCACACGCTATATACATATACATATATATATAATTACATATATACATATATATATATATATATATATATATATATATATATATAAACATATATGTGTGTGTGTGTATGTGTGTGTGTATATATATATATATATATATACATATATATATATATATATATATATATATATATATATATATATATATATATATGTTACCGACAGTTGATCTGTTAACTACATCCTACTCTTCAAAAACAGACGCTAAGCACTCAAAAAAGAGATATAGACAGATAAAGAGATAAAGACGTGGTGGGAGTAAATTCAAAAATAGCAGCAGATGCAGTCGTGGTAATGACAGTTGTAGCGGCATAAGCAGAGATTAAGCGAAGAGAGAGAGAGAGAGAGATAGAGAGTAATTCAATGAGAGAGTTGGGGGCGTTTAACTCTCAGTTCGTCCTTCTTTTTCTGCTTATGTATGTATGTGTGCACGCACGCGTGTGTGTGTATGCACATGTGTGTGTGTGTGTGTGTGTGTGTGTGTGTGTGTGTGTGTGTGTACGAAACCTTATATGCAAGATAAAGAGAGAGAGACAAAAGGAGGAGAGAGGAGATTGGACAATGAGAAAAAAAGGACAGAGGGGGAGGAAGATAATGAGAAAGTAGAGGGAGGAGATAAATAGTTATAATTGGGAAGAATTGTTGTGTGGAAAGAAAGAAAGAAAGAAAGAAAGGAAAGAAAGAAAGAAAGGAAGGAAAGAAGGAAGGAGAGAAAGAAAGGAGGGAAGAAAGAAAGAAAGTCAGGAAGAGAAAGTTAGATGGACAGAGGGACGGAGAAATAATTTAAAAAGAAGAAAGAAATATGTTGCGGGGAGAGAGCAAGGAGGAAAAAAATGAGAAAAAAAGAAAGATGCGATAAAAAAAGGAGAGAGAGAGAAAAATGTAAACAGTGTGAAGAAAGAAGAAGGAAAAAGAAGAAGGAAAAGAAGAAGGAAAGAAATGAGGAGAAAACGTGATATACGGAAGGAACAAAAGAGGGAAAAAAAGAGAGAAAGAGAAAGAAAAAGGAAAGACGAAAAAGGAAACTCCCGTTTTGATAAGCAGATAAGTGTTGTATAGATATCAGAGGAAGGAAATTGATGGAAGAAGAAGAAGAAGAAGAAGAAGAAGAAGAAGAAGAAGAAGAAGAAGAAGAAGAAGAAGAAGAAGAAGAAGAAGAAGAAGAAGAAGAAGAAGAAGAAGAAGAAGAAGAAGAAGAAGAAGAAGAAGAAGAAGAAGAAGAAGAAGAAGAAGAAGAAGAAGAAGAAGAAGAAGAAGAAGAAGAAGAAGAAGAAGAAGAAGAAGAAGAAGAAGAAGAAGAAGAAGAAGAAGAAGAAGAAGAAGAAGAAGAAGAAGAAGAAGAAGAAGAAGAAGAAGAAGAAGAAGAAGAAGAAGAAGAAGAAGAAGAAGAAGAAGAAGAAGAAGAAGAAGAAGAAGAAGAAGAAGAAGAAGAAGAAGAAGAAGAAGAAGAAGAAGAAGAAGAAGAAGAAGAAGAAGAAGAAGAAGAAGAAGAAGAAGAAGAAGAAGAAGAAGAAGAAGAAGAAGAAGAAGAAGAAGAAGAAGAAGAAGAAGAAGAAGTTTGGGAGGGGCAGGCGTGGCTAAGGCGGTTTCTGAGTTGTGGCATCAGGTTCAGGGCTGGATTTGCAAAATAAAAATAGAAGCTATTTCTTTTTATTTCCAATGTTAAGTGGATACACAATTTTTAAAAAGCCATAAATAAATCAAGTTACAGTGTGAGGATAGCTAGCCACCCGGATGGTTCTCTGATGTCGGCCTCCCTCCAAACCAACCGCCCAGCTATTCTTATCTAATCTGCCCCCGCCTCGCCAACGCCTTCGAAAAAAAAAAACCCTTCCTTTCTTCTTTCCCTAGCATGCAGTTCCTCTTTGAAATAATGTCAGCGTCTATTGGCTCATTATTGTTCCTCCTTTTCGCCGCTAAACCTTTCTTTCTTCCTCACAATAATTACTCTTTCGTATTTTTTTTTTTTTGTTTTTTTTTTCATAGTACTTTGCACTCTGGACAGATCGCTACCAAAAAACGTCCTTAGAGCCACACATTTCGATTTCGCGCCCTTAGAACACTTCTGCCGTGTTGCGAAAATAGTGAATTCGACTGGATAGGACGCATTTCTCCAGTTTCTCAACAAGACGATTTTGGGAAAAAACAAACAAAAAAACACCGTATCTACCGTATGTGAAAAGGAGACTTCTAAATGAGCTGAGGATGTTTACTAAGTTTAGCTTATCCTGGTGGTGCGTGGCTACAATTGAGGGGTTGTCCTGAGGATCGAACTTCCGTTAGGATCGGTTTAGCTGATGGTCTTTCAGACGAGTTCGCTAACTATAATTTTATTAGCTAATTGTCAATCAAACTACATGATTATCTCTATTCTGCAACGACAAGTGGATCTACACTTTACCCAAAGATATTAGTGCTAGACGAACATTGGAAGCTGTAGCAAAAATTCGAACATAATTTCCAAAATGTCCCATATATATTTTTACCCACTCCCTCATCGTCTCCCGCTTCTGTCGTTTTTATTTTTGTTTTTGTTTGTCGTAATTCTTTTTTTTTTCTTTTTCTTCTTTTTCTTTTTCTTCTTCTTCTTCTTTTTCTTCTTCTTCTTCTTTTTCTTCTCCTTCTTCTTTTTATTATTATCATCATTATTTCTATTATTATTATCATCATCATTATTATAATTAGTATTATTATCATCATCATTATTATTATCATTATTATCATAATTTGTATTATTATTATTATTATTATTATTATTATTATTATTATTATTATTATTATTATTATTATTATTTGGAATCTCACACCAGTTGCCTGCCGGTAACCGCTGGAGTTTGAGTGACAGCAAGTCTCCTCAAGTCTCCAGCCCTCCTCCCCTAGTACTCATCGGTCGCAGTAATTCTGCGATTTACAGTTTCACACCGGTTGCCCAGTGGTTATCGCTGAAGGCTGAGTGACAATAAGTCTCCTCAGGTCTTCAGCTAATTATTATTATTATTATCATTATTATTATTATTATTATTATTATTATGGAATCTCACACCAGTTGCCTGGTGGTAACCGCTGGAGTTTGAGTGACAGCAAGTCTCCTCAAGTCTCCAGCCCTCCTCTCCTAGTACTCATAGGTCGCAGTATTATTATTATTATTATTGGTTGTAGAATTGGTAGTATTATCTTGAGTAGCATTCATACGTTTACATGTCCACGCCAGTTCTTTAGAGTTTATCACTTCAGGTCAAGTGACAGCAAGTCTCCATCATTTTCATTTTTTTATTATTATCATTATCATTATTATCATTACTAGTAGCTATAGTTCACCCTTGATGCTTACGTCCAAGTACTTCTGCCGTTACACTGTCCTTGTGGAATATCAAAACAGTATCTTGTTCTGAATTTCCTTGTTTATGTTCAATACTTCCTTAAAGGTAAAGTCAAGTTAAGATATAACGTCTTTCAAGTTTAACATGACATCAAATTCTATTTCTAATAAATTACGTCACCAGACGTCAGCGATGACGTAAACGTGACAGAAGACAAATGCACATTGCCAGTTATATTATATATTTGGATAAATATTTCGGGTTTTGCGCGTACACGCTAGGTATCTGGCATTTATCGCTGTGGGTGGATTGAGAGGAACCCCCCCCCCCCAACGAGGATTCTGATCGGAAAAAAAATCAATGTGTAATTACAACAGGATCTCCTCCAAGAAATTTGAGCAAAAATTCAATATGGCGAACCGAAAGACAGATAAACAGAAGTGACGACACAAAATAGCCGAAGTAGACATAATGAGATAGATAGATAGATAGATAGATAGATAGATGACCCAAATAGAAAGATGTGTATATATTGCGAGAGGGACAGACAGATATGCATGCATATACAGACAGATATATTGATAGATAAAGATATCTTGAGTTTAGTAAAAGCACACTCTAATTTACACCCCTTCTCTCTCTCTCTCCCTCTCACTCTCTCTCTCTCTCTTCTCCTCTCTTTTATCTTTGATTACTGAAAGAATTAACAATCACTACCCGATAAGCAATACTTGCCCCCTCGTAATGTAACTGGTTAATGTCCTGTGAACATGATAAGTCCTAAATAAATATTTTTATAACCAATGTCTTCGAGATTTAGGGGATTTTTCTCTCTTCGCGAATCTTGCATTATCTTTTTTTCGTCTTTTTTTTAGATAGAAAATAAACTAACAAGGCTAAACAGTTTTGTCTGGATTGAAATGCCTGGATTGAAATGCCTGGATTGAAATGCCTGGATGAAAACCCTCATAATTCTTTATGGACTATCGGATTTTTTTTTCATTCTGGTGCATTTCAACAATTTGAAAAAAGAGAAAAAGAAACTAAGTATTAATGTAATCAGAACCAAGTACAATGTTTCATTTTCATTCTATGTTTTTGTCATGCGATCACAAAAGATTTTAAATATGTGGCTGCTTTTGTCATTTGGTGGGGGGGGGTGTTAACAATTTTAATTGATGCAAATCCCAGATAATGAATCCCATCACTGAATCAACCCTTTCCCTACCGTATGTGACTTTAGATGAATTATTGTAAGAACTAATCAAACTAGTAGAAAAACCTCTGAATTCGAATTTAGGGGTTCACGCACATACATACAAACACACACTCGTGCGTGTGCATGTATATATATATATATATATATATATATATATATATATATATATATGCATAATTAATATAAATAATACTACTCAATTCAAAAGTTTTAATAATAATAATAATAATAATAATAATAATAATAATAATAATAATAATAATAATAATAAACGTAATGCTGTTGAAGGCACTTGGAAATCTAAATATTATAACTGCAAAAAGTCTTTTCTATGAGAAAACCAAAAATCGTCATCGTAATTTTCAAAATTATTTTAGAACCAAAAACGAAAAGGGCTTCCTTCATCTTATAGTTAAATGCTTAATTCATAGCTACCGAAGACAGCTAATAGTTTTAATGATAGTATCTTTTTATGCCTCGAAGAAAAAATTAGAATCTTAATGTTTAAGGACAAAATCAAAGAATGAAATGCTCTCAAAATGCCAAAATTAAAATCATATGCATAAATTTTAAAGTCAGTTGCAATTGAAAATTGACGTAAAATGATATTACCTTTATCTTCTATAAGTGAATAAATTTTAACATTGATAATTTCAGAATTACGTCATAGAAGTGAGAAAATGACTCAATTAACGTTAAATGAAATGTCAAGAATCGGCTCGTCATTTTCATGACGATATCGTTTGGTCATTCTTTTCATGAGCAAAATACAAGTAATAAAATCTATTTGGGGTCATTCTAAATACTGCGTCCAACGGAAATTTTCAAAGTAATTACATTAAAACTAAAATTAATTGTCTTTTGTAGCCCTCGAATCATGTCTTTCGCAGACTAAGGGATAGGTTGGCAAGCCCGGCTCTACGTTGAATGAGCCTCCTTGGTGGGGTTCAAACCAGAGTGTCCGCATATGCCGATGACGTCACCATTTTCGTGTCTTGTTACCTGAACAGAGGCTGTGTTGTATGCACTTGCACGATACAAACAGGTGACAGGAGCGAAGACTGACTGCAAAAAGTCGAACGGCCTACGGTTAGGAGCCTGGGGAGGGGGGGAGTCCCCACCACCCTTACAATCATTTAGCTGGATAAAAGGACTAGTCTGCATCTTAGAGGTGTGGTTTGGTCCTGGTTTCCAACCGGGGAAGAATTGGGTGACGGTACAGGCAAAGGTCGAAGTGCCGGTCCTGATTTTGCTTCGAAGGAAATTATCCTTGAAGGGCAGAGCCGAGGCGTGGTACACGTACATCTTCCCTCTGATCCTTTGTTGCCTAGCTGTACAGCCCCTGCCTGCGAAACAGATGTTGGCGCTCTAACAACTTCTCCTTTCACTTTTGTGAAAGGGAGGTAATCCAATGGTTCGCAGACGGGTCTGTATCCAACGCCCGTGCAATGGGGGATTAGGGATGCCACACTTGGCAAGTCACCGACACGCTGAAGGGTTGGCATTCCTGAACCGCACCTTAACAGAAGGAGTCTGAATGGGAGCGGAGGATTAAGGAGGCCTTCCCAAATCTCCACTACGCTCCATGGGTCAAGGGTCCTTACAGGCCCTGGGGAGAAGCGGTTCCTTTACGAGGGCTGTCAGGCATTGAGCAAACTTCCTTGATCCAGTGACCTTTCACGACCTAAAACGATACTGTACCTAGATTTAGTGGAGAGGGCTGCTTCAAATCCACTCGGAGAACAGCTTAGCATGTTGGCAGGGGAGCCCTGCCGTCTGCGGTGTTGTGCACCAGGTGCAAGTCGACCTCAATAACTCCCAGTTTTCTCTCACCTGACGATTGGTTCGAAATGTGTTACCCCTTAGTGACTGGGATTTCAGATTGGGCTGAGCAGAATTGCCCAATTGTCCCCGTTGTAACACTGGCAAAGAGAAAACTTCTTTGCACACCTTCTTCCACTGTGACGAGGTCTGCCCGCTCTGCAGTATACGTCAATGAGGTGACAGCTTGCCCCAGCCCCTATCTGAGAATCCTACTACACGTCTCGTACGTGTGTGACAATGTATTGCCCCCATGGTCTGGGGTGAGACGAATGATGTTTCCCACGCAGCTAGCCGTGGCAAGAATGGTGATATGACAGAAGATCTATGGGAACAAATCTTTTTTCTCATCAGAATCTGATTAACTTCTTCATACATCAGTTGAAGGTGAAAATTAGGTGTGATAGGAAAAGATAGCATCACACAGATTTCAACGAAAGATGCAGCGAGCTTGATTTAGCGAAAAGGAGAAGCCAGATGGGATTTCGTTTTCCTACCGATACATGGCACATATCCCCGGTTAAGGTTAGGGCTCTTTGAAGGATGAATGAATGCAGCATCCGGTTCTGGTTTGAGTTGCTTCTTTTTTTTTTTTTTTCAGGAAACCCGCCCCCTGAAATTTTTTTCACACTTACTTCCCTTTTTCCATCTTGAAAAAGATGCTTTTTTTTTCCTCCAACTTATCCTCATTTCCCATTAATGATCGACACTCTCGTTTCTGGACTAAATACTAGAAAACAGCGTGCAGTCTTCTTAATAGTGATGGTTGGGAGAGTCTCACATTAACCCTTCCCTTATTTTGTTTAGTTTTACGTCAGAATTTTTCATCCCTCCCCATCACCATGGAAGTGTAAATATAAACAGATTCATCAGAGGATATTTTAAACAGTTGAAGTAGCAAATCAGGTGAATGTAAGGCCTGGACGAGAAGGATGAATTCTTATGTTGAGAGGATATTGTAAAAACGATCAGGTAATGGATGAATATAGTTAAGAATGAGATTCAACAAATGATCAAAAAATCCCCCCATTCCTCCAACAGGCCTTGAGCCATAGTTTTTGTATAAAAACTAAAATAAAACCACCCTCGGTAAATGGATCAACCATGAAACACGTGTCGAGTGTTTTCTCTCCCTAAACGCTCCCTTATTCAGGATTGAGTGTAGTAACTTGTTCATTATAAGCTTATAAAATGCTCTTCCAACTTTGGAATAGAGCGCTCCGGTGGATGGGGAATATATACGTGAGTGAAATATATCGCTTAAATATATCATGAAATTCCAGGTGCAAGGTTATTTGGTTAATATATCTGACAATGAGACAGAGCATAGAAATGTGAATCCATACTATTCCCAAGGGCAGCGGCATTAACTGAACGTAAGGAGTTTCATTTCCCAAGCTGATAACTGTTACGCAACCTAACATATGGATGCAGCCGTATAGAAGTATCAAAGTAGAAAAAAGCACTTAGAGAGAGCGTACCTTTACCAACATCGTCGTCAGTAGAAGTTATTGTCCAGGGATTCATCCCAGAATTTCATCATTTTTCTGTAGTTCATCGTCAAGCCTTCCACAAAATTTCAGGGAAATTCATAGGGGTCTTTTGAAAATGCTATAGATGAAGGAACAAAAAAACGGAAAAGTATCTCTCAATCAGAAAAGAATTCCTGGACCCACCCCCATTCGCCAGTTCTATGGGAGCCAATTTTTTCAGACCAAATTGAAAAAGTTGAGAGCATCCATAGATAAAGGAAAGAAGAGAGAGACAGAAGGGAAAAGAGAGAGAGAGAGAGAGAGATAAGAGAAGAGAGATAGGGGGAGGATGCCTATGACAGTTAAATTCACTTTCTTTCAGATCTTTAAAGTTTTGAAAATGCCTGCTGCTTGCGAAGAGGGTATTCCAGTGACATAACGGGGTAAGAAAGGAACTGCTTGTAGTTTGCTGAGCGAAGGAGGGAGGAATGTCGTCAGGTCTATTAGAGCCAAGCTTACTTTCTTTTAGACCAAATTGAAAAAGCTTGAAAGCATCCATATTTTCCACTTATGATAATAATTATCAGCATTTGACATTTGTCAACATTTGTCTCTAAAACGACATCACAGGTTTTGAGCAGCGTCAATTCTTGTTTTGAAGATTACAGCCTGAATACACAGTTGAAAACCTTTGCACGCACGAAATTGCCAAATTCCAAACAGTAAATACTATATATATATATTTATCTATTGTGTCATCCGTTGTATTACAATCCTTCAGTGTGGCTATAGACTATCCGTTATCCCATCCAGTACCATCAGGTAGGATTGAAACCTTCGCTTCAGACCTGGAGGCAATATCCTACCTCTGCGCTAGGGAACTGGACTAAATTTAAGCGATATATTCATCTAGTTTAAATTCCCCGTCCACCAGAGTACTCTTTTCATATAGTAAAGCATTGCATAAGCTTACAATGAACGAGTTATCTCACTTAAAGAGTGCTCAACCCTGAAGAGAGTAGCGTTAATTATTGTATCATCCACATGTATGCGTGTGTATGTGTGTAAAGAGAGAAAGATAGAGAGAAAGGACACTGCCTATAAGCATTTGAACAAATAGATATTTTGCTTCTATGGCTTTGTTTCGAGGGTTAAAAACAGAAACCCCACGCAAGAAGAATCAAATTTTATTGCAATCAGCACAACGAAGCATGCATTTACTCATGTTTTGTGGTCCTGAACGTTAAATTTCTGGAAAAAGCTCAAATAGTTAAATGAACCAAAGTAAGTTTCAGAATAGATCAATGGGATTGAAAAAAGCTAATTATCATTGCTATTTGGAAGAGTTGCCAAGTAATTTCTTAAATAGCTTTCAACTAGACCAATACTCATTTGGAAAGAATGCAATCATAGGTAAGAATCACAGAGTTTGTGCTTTTTCAATTACTCATTTGCAGGTTCTTACATATGAACATCACAGTAGGTAAGTGTTTTTTTTTGGGGGGGGGGATAAATAAGACGGTTATTTGGTTTAGATATGTGTGTGGCATATTCATGCAAGATATTTTTTGCCTATATACGTGTGTTATATTGATATAAAATAATTCTATACTTGTATTGTTGATGAGAAGTGATCAGACTGAATGTTGATGAAAGTGACAATTGGATGGTGGAGCGAAAAACTTAAGAGAAAGTAGATTTTTTTCTCAATTTTTTTTTCATTATTCCGTGGGCATGTTTCAATACATTTCTACGGGCACCAGCCATCTTTTTCAGTGAAAAAAACTTTCAGCGGCTCGTAGAAGAATTAGCAGTTAAAATACCTGAGGTCGATACAGATACATAGATACAAGCAACCCCTCCCACTCCTACTAAACAATACGGAAATATCCCCATTTCTTTCCTCGACCTCAAACATGTAAACAACGGAATTTCTGAGAACCACTGAAATTTTTTGAAGTGTAATACCAACTTTCTTGTAAGTTTTTCTCTTCGCCATCTAATTGTCACTTTCACCAACACGCACACACACACACACACACACACACACACATATATATATATATATATATATATGTATATATATATATATATATATATATATGTTCTTACTTACTTACTTATGAGCAGTCCTTTTTTATATATCATCGTTCGCATAAAAATACTGCCTATAGGTGTTTGGAAAAGCATAAACACTGCGTTTCTTGTTTATGATTGCGTTATTTCCAAAATATGTATTGGTCTAGTTGGAGGTAAACACTTCCAAATAGCAATGATAGTTACATTTTTCAATATCCTTGATCAATTCTAAACGAAAGCAGAATAGCAATATGAAAAATAATATATATTAGTTGATATAAAGTAATATTCAAAAATTGCACAATGTTATACAAAGTGTTTTTAAAGTTCTTTGTTGCCTGTGAATTTAAGGTGTTTATTCATTATCATCTTCGGTCTCTAAACGTCCGTCATTAGACACAGACCTTCCCCAGGATTCGCCACGCTTCTCTATCATGGGCGTCACGGAGCCAGTACTTTCTGAATTTGTCAAGCTCGTCTCTCCATTTAATATTCTGCTGGCCTCGGCTGCGCATGTAATCTCGGGCAATCCATGTCAAGAGTCTCGATGTCCATCGGTTGTCTGCCATTTTTGCAACATGGCCAGCCCACTGTCATTTGAGATTTTTAATGGATTCTATGATGTCCGTGGCTATTGTCTTTTCCCGAATGTACTGTGCTGTCTTGCGATCTCACCGTGTGACGCCCAGCATGATTCTTTCATAATGCACGTTGCATAGTTCTCAATTTGCGGATGTCTCTTAGTTAGGTTCCATGTCTCAGCTCCATAAGTGACTATTGGGAGGATGCAATGCTTATATACCCTTCTTTTTTAGGATTAATGGGATCTTTTCATTTTTGAAGGTTGAGCTTGCTCTGCCAAAGGCTTGTCATCCTAGTGCGATTCTTCGCTTGATTTCTTTTTCTTTTGAGGAAATCATGGCTGAACATAAACTGCACATATTACTCTCTTTACTTATCTGTTCAATCTTTTAAAATGTTCAGTGGAAACTACGGAGTATATCTCCGGAAGTTATGACAAGGATACTGCACATGCAAGTATCTTTCAGAAATGAAATAATCTTTGGGGCAAAGTACGCCCTGATAGTTTCAGAACTAGAAAATCAGGAATTAGTCAACTTGTTTGAACGAGCGATTGAAGCAAAAAAAAAAACAAAAAAAAACTTCTTTCTGGGTACGGAGGTCTACCAGTGGTTTTACTACATGATAAGTTGCAAATGCGATACAGAATACCATAATGGAGCTGTGATAAGAAGTTCTCCCACATGCAGCTTCTACTCTAGAGCTTGTTACCTTCAGACTATCACTTGTTTAAACTCCATGAGACACTCCTTGTAAAGTTGACGTTCCAAAAAGTTTGAGACATCGAGAAATTAATCGAATAATTAATCGAATCAAGAGAGGAATCGTTCTGTTATTATGGAATACACTATTCGACTGAAAGGTGACGTAAAGTCATTAAAGCCAGACAAAATGATTTGATCACTGAATAATGATGCTACGAATTTATATGAATAAAAGATTTTGTCAAGACTACACAGAAAAGTTTTGCATCAATCGTGCACACACCCTCTCTATCTATCTATCTATCTATCTATATATATATAACTGTACATCTGCCTCGTGCCTGAAATAGTTACGTATTTCCCATCGGCCCTGGAATATATACACAAGGGTTGATCAATAAGTTGGTAGCATAGCACCTTGTTGTTACTTGAGTTTTTGAACTTAAATTTCCGCTATATAATGTTCGATCCATGTGATTACTTAAGTGCATTGATAAGAATGGAGAAAATGCTGAAACATGCATCTGTTGTTGTAATAAATAATTATTTCATCATTACGCTGCGGACTTACTTATTGATGTACCTACGTTTATGATTGTAGGCTTCGCTATGCACACAATAGCTCCCGTTTCAAGTGGCGCCAGAAGGCAAAATAACGGCTGACCTTAATCTTCAATGAATAAACATCATGGTTATCTCCCTTCAGTGTTTCCAAGTAGAACCCTCGTTTATCCCAAACACTCTATCCACAGATGTAGGAACGCACAAATTGGTTAATTTCTATGGCCAGGGTTATAAAGAGACTGATTCAAAGCGATTTTAGTGCTGTGACCTTTAATTGAGGCTCTGTGTTATCGGTATTAAAACAATGAATAAATAAGAAAAAAATGACGGAATAATGGCATGCTTATCTCCTTCTCTTACGCGTTAGATACTCTCCTCGCGTAAGCATTGAAATTGCGATTAATAGAACAGACTGTATTATTAGATATTGTAAGATACTAACTCAGTACTGGCCAAAAATGACATGATTATTTACGTAGAGACCGGCACTTCTGTCTAAGATAGGAGCATCTGCATGAACTGCCTAGGAGCATAGTGTCGCTTCCCGGCCCTCTGACTTGGATCAGCCCATTGAAATGTGATGATATCATCATCATCATCATCATCATCATCATCAGTAGTCTCTTAACGTCCGTCGTTAGACACAGACCTTTCCCTGGGTTCGCCACAATTCTCCCTCGTTTGCGTAGCAGAGCAAGTATTTCCTAAATGTGTCTATTCCATCACTCCATCTTGTATTCTTTCGGCCTCGGTTTCGCATGTGATCTCTAGGGATCCATGTCGTGAGTCGCAATGTCCATCAGCTGTCTGTCATTGTCACAACATGGCCTGCCCATAACCATTTGAGTTTTCTAATAGATTCTATGATGTCCTAGACCCACGTTTTCTTCCTGATATATTGTGTCGTCATGTGATCTCTCCATGTGAGGTTGAGCATGATTTTCTCATGTGCACGCTGCGTGCTTCACAGTTTGTGAGTCTGTCTCTTGGTTAGGTTCCATGTTTCGGCATCATAAGTGACTATCGGGAGGATGCATTGGTTGTATACTCTTCTTTTCAGAATTATTGAGATCGTCTTGCTTTTGAAGGTCAAGCTTGCTCTGCCGAAGGCTGGCCACCCAAGGATAATTCTCCGCTTGATTTCTTCTTCTTTTGTAGGTTTTATGGGTTTTGTTGCTCATGACTTTTGTTTTACTGAAGTTCATGTGCAGACTGACTCTTTTGCTTTCTTCGTTTAGTTCATCTAGCATTAGTTGGGGGTCATGTAGATTCTCTGCGAAAAAGACAATGTCGTCTGCGAATCTGAGGTTGCTCAAATATTCGCCGTCTATTTTGATTCCTCTATTCTTCCAGTCCAGATTTCGGAAAATCATCTCAAAGCAGGCTGTGAAGAGTTTGGTTGAGCTGCTATCATACTGTCTCACACCTTCTGGGAGTTGGAAGCGTTCATAGACTTCATGTTGTCAGATAAAGGAGTTGCTGTGATTGTATTGATGTTGCACTACTTTGACATATACAGGGTCTACACCTTGTAGAATGATGGCCTTCATGACCATGGGAATTTCTACAGAGTCGAATGCCTTCTTGAAGTCTATAAATGCTACAGCGAGTGGCATTTCGTATTCTGCTGCTTTCTCTTTCAGCAGATTAATTGAATGTAGATAGTTCATGGTCGAGTAGCTTCTTCTAAATCTAGTCCGTTCCTGTGGTTGGTTTTCATCTGGCGTTTTAGTGATTCGGTTTGTGATGATTTTTGCGAACAGTTTATGTGATACACTTGGCATGTTTTTTTTTATGTGAATTTTAACCCTGACGGTTCATTTTGGGTTGAAAATTGGCAACTGAAAAAAGGGCTAAGAAAGTCATAATGTATAGTGTTGCTCGGTACGGAAGTGTCTGTCGTTGGACGTACACCTTCCCCAAAATTCACCAGACCTCTGTATCATGGGCGTCACGGAGCTAGTACTTTCTGAATTTGTCTATCTCGTCACGCCACCTTATTTTGTGTCGGTCAAAATTTCGCTTATGATCTCTGGGAATCCACGTTGTGAGTCGTAATGTCCAAGTAGTAGTCTAGCATTCTTGCAACATGGCTAGCCCATCGCCATCAGAGTTTTCTTATTGCTTGTAAGATATCTCAGCCTCCTTTCTCTCCTCTAATGTAATGTGCTGTCTTGTGATCTCTTCATGTATGACTGAGCACGATTTCTCATGTGCACGTTGCGTAGTTCTTAGCAAGAAAAACGATGCTGTCAGCAAATCTGAGGTTACTTAGTTCTAGTCTAAGTTTTGGGAGATGATATCAAGGCATGCTGTGAAGAGTTTGGGTGAGCTGGTAATACCCTTGCTCGTCCCCTTTCCTACTTAAAATGGCACAGAGTCTCTATCTATCCTGGTATTAGGTTATAAAAATCGTAAAAAGATTTGTAAACAGTCAGAAGTTGCACCATTTATAGAATGCATTGAAAGATGATTTTGAAATATCGAAATGTTAAAAATGAAATGACTACATGAGTAATTTTTAGATTATCGAAGTAGAAGCATTTGTATCGAATATAAAAAGACGATGTAGTCAATTACCATCATAACTTTATGAACTTTAAACAAAAAAAATAATTCAAAAAGTCCAATTTGGGTTTTTAGAATGATTTTCAGGGAGGTAAAATATTCATTTCATCGCAACAAAATTTTGTAAAACTAGGTTTTGGCTTTTCAATTTGAGAACATTTTTTTAATTTGAGTATTTTTTCGGTATCGAAGGGTAACAACAAACTCTTAAGCCTAAAAAATGTATTTAAAAAACTTGCTTTGTAATCTCTAAGTAACTTTGCTTTAAAAAAAGATGAAATTTAAGAGGAATAAAAGTCTACAACTTATTCGGAGAAAAATATTTTTTTTTTTTACTGCTCAATGAATTTCTTACAGGAAGAAAGAACGTGCCGAACACTGGAATTTTTTGTTTTCCTTAATCATGAAGATGCCTATTTTTTTTTAAATTATTATGCTTTAATAAGCTTTAGGATTGAAAAAGGTATGTACTTTTCAAAAATAATTGATATGACACCTTCAAATACTTACAAACATTCAACTAGAGCTAAAAATAACTTATCCTACGAATTAAAATTTATTTACTATGATTGTTCTATAGCTTAGCCTAACGTGTCAGACTATCAACCCTCTAAATGCAGGTTCAAATCCCACCTAATCTCCGTTGGTAATCTTATAAATCAGTTTGATTCAGTGTGACTTTTCAAGATGAACAACTAAATGAATGAACCAACAAATTTGATTACATTGGTGATTATATGTACGGATTATTCTTCTGAGCCTATTTAGAAGTAAACATCAGTAGTAACTTATAGATTGTGGAAATCAGGTAACAACAAGTATCCTGGATATTCCAGTACTTTTTTTTTTTTTGATATTCCAATAATGTTCTCATCAGGATGGTTTCGATTTTTCCATGGATTTCCAATGCTTACAATCTCTTTGCAAGGTTCTTAGGGACTTTTCCAAGTGCGCCAGTAATGATAGGTCAACTGCCACTCATGTTCCAAAATCTTTCCAGTTCTCTCGTTAGATCTGGATTATTATTATCAATAATGATAGCCGTTCATATAACTGGTATTATCACAATAGCAAGGGCGATTCCAGGATTTTGAGCAGAGTTGTATCCAAATTAAAGAAATATATATTTTCACATGATGCACGAAAAAGAGACCCTTCGACTAAATTTCTTCATCTTTTGGGGATTTCATGGAGATTCGTTGTCCTAGATGTACTGGTCTAGTTTCATCAGCTCAGCATGATTTGGTCACATGTGGAGAGAACTTCTCGTCTCAACTCAATGATTGCTGACTGCGTTGCATTTACCACTCAGGAACAGGCGTTGTCATGCGGCAAAATTACCGACTGACTTCTTTGCCTAGCAAAAGGATTTCCCTGTTTCAATATTTTATTCATTCGGTCCAATCGCCCATTGAGAACATTCACAGTAATAGTTGGTCCAATAATTTTTGATAAAGATTTTCTTTGGATACCAGTAAATATGGAGAACCCGTTTCCCCAGTATATTCTATTTAAATGAATCACTACCAATGGGTATCATGTCTCAAACTAAATTCTACAACTGAGCTAATCCGCCAGACCATTGCTAATGCAGTGAGTTCGATCCTCAGAAGTTACCCTACCTTTGTGACCCTGTGTCAGATTAAGCCAAGCTTAGTTGGTATGTATATGGCCTATCCGGTAGTTGATATATTTACTTAGTCGAAGTTCGAGTTGAACCCAAATTAAAGCTATGATTACGAGAGAGCCGATTTTCAAGTCAGACGGACCCCTGCCTCTTTGAAGACTGATATAACACAATCTTCAAACCCTTATTTGGCCTTCTCAGACTGATCAGACTTAGCAAATATCTGTATGACAAGAGACTGATAGAATGATGTATATATATATATATATATATATATATATATATATATATATATATATATATATATATATATATAGAGAGAGAGAGAGAGAGAGAGAGAGAGAGAGAGAGAAAGAGATTTGAGTGTGTTGGTATCTAAACAATAGATGAATAAAAGAAACCTATATCCAGTAATGTCAGTTAAAACATCTCGAAGTTTCTAAATCAACCACTGCAAGATTATTAGAATATTCTTTTCATTATTGGAGAATTCTCTGAAGATAAACTTATCTGCCTTCTTAACTATCTTTGTTTTTGTTCCCAAAAATTTCGTTTCATTTCTGTCCTCTTATCAAGTCCACTTTTTCATCTGATCGTTTATTCATGTCTTATCCTTCGATCTGGTTTCTACTTTTTATTCATCCCTCAAACATAATATTCTCTTTCCGCCCTAACCCCGGCCCGGTCCTGCTCCCGCTAAAAAAATTCCATTTTTAACTACGTAAGGATAAACAGGCCTGTAGTCAGGTCATTAGATTTAATTCAGCCACTATTTCATCGTCTCTGCGTCACGAGATAAATCTTACATAATCTCGCGTAATCTCGTTCCTCAACGACAAAAATACAATTGGCGCATGCTCAGAAGGAGATGTTAGATAACCTCCCGAGGAAAGATGGTGCCCAGAGGGAGATAAAGACTATCTAAACATTTCGAATCAGTTTTGTAGAATGAGAATTCGAGCCAAAAACTTCCTGATATCCGTAAAGAATTTCTTTTTTAATTTTGGGTATTTTAGAACTATTTTTGAAGCCATCAACCAAAACTGTCAATACGGGTTTCTTCAGTTTTTAAGTGGGTCTGACTGGCTATGTATGTATCACGTCTACAGGCCGAACCAGTGGAGCTAGAGAACTGGAAATTCAGATATTTACTCATTATGTCGGTGAAAAAATGTTTTATATTTTAAACCCTTCCTCCCTTAATAGGTTTTTAGTGGGGGCTAAATCTTCAATGAAAATTCATACTAAATTTATCCCGTAGTTTATGTCCGGCAGCACTCACGCTTGTTTTTTGAAAATCCAGGCTTTTTTTAATCATCACTGCCCAACAAAAGACAAGAGAAGTAACTTATTCATTGATCTTCTCCTTTTCCAATTTTTAATTGATCACCCCCAAAACAGCATGATGCCAAAAGACATTGGTCGCATGACGGTTTCTATTGACTGACTAACCAAACCTGTATTTATTTATTTATTTATTTTTCCTACAGAGAGGAGGTACTGATTTTTTTTTTTTTTTTTGTTTTTTTGGCCATTTAAATGAAAAACAATGATAAGATGCACGTATTTTCCGACTGTGAGGTAGAGTAAAGCATATAAGGTTGTACCAGAATTTATTTTTTTAGCAATAGAATCGTGGGATTATGGATTAGATAACCGGGATATGCATTGCTATCAGCAGATGAAAATGATTTTTAAAAGAATTATGATCATTATTATTTTTCTAATTTTCATGACTAATTTTTACCTTTAACTTAAATTTTCTTACTTTTTATTGCAACTTTTACTCAGACCGATTCCCCACCGACAATTGTTTATTTTTTATTTTCTGATCAAACGCTATTTACTCACTGCCCAGGGGGAGTCGGTCTGAATGAATGTTGCAATAAAAAGTAATTAAGACGATTAAGGTGAAGGTAAAAAGTGGTCATGAAAACTTTAAGATGGTTTATAATACACCATCTAATTTGAAGAAAAAAATAATTAAAAGAAATCAAAAGAAAACGTGAATTTTTTAAAGAATTATGATTTTTATTACAGCATTGCAAATGATCAAGGCCCTAGATATTGTGTAAATATGATTATATGAATTGTGCTTGGATACATTGGCGTATCGACGGGATGGGGTCCTGCCCCAGGGGACACTATCAGAGGGTTGACCCTATGATGTTTTGGCTGCACGAAAATTCAGCATTTAAGCTACTCTTAAATATCGCCTTTAGCTATGTTCTTACCATTCTTGACGGATATAGCCATTTGCGACCATTAAAAATTGCCATAAACAAGCAAATATTATTCAGTGCCTTTTGGCGTTTTCTGACATTTTTTTCAGGTAGATTGAGCGCGAAATCTCATTTGAATTGGTAACACTGGGGGTGACACCCAGAGTTACCGCCCCGGATGACACCAGGCCTTGGAACACCGCTGCTTGGATGTACAATTTGTATACTTATTATACTGAAATAAATGTTTTAAATACAGTACAGATTATTGGAAAAGAGGAAAAAATTCAAAGATCAGGCACAAATGATATATATTCTTAAGAAGTAGTATTCACTGTGTATGTCTCCACGGAATAGTTGATTGGTAAATGAAACAAAACTGAGAAGAACACGGCATTGACGTTTTCAGATTTGTTTTACGTTTAATTTTTGACTGGAGAAGATGTGCAACAAGCAGAAAATTTACAGTTTGGTTTTATTGAATTATTATATCATATTTTTTAAAATTCAAAACATTATTATTATCATTATCATTATCATTGATTTCACACCAGTTGCCTGGTGGTTACTGCTGGAGGCTGAGTGACACCAAGTCTCCTCAAGTCTCCTCAAGTCTCCTCAAGTCTCCAGCCCTCCTCTCCACACTCTCTGAGTCCACAGCAATACTGGGATTTACAGTTTCACACCAGTTGCCCGGTGGTTATCGCTGAAGACTGAGTGACAGTGAATGTCCTCAGGTCTTCAGTCCACATCTCATCTCTCCCTCACCTATCACATCGATGCCTTCGTACCTCCACCACCATTTAAGTGTTTGTCTGTTTTTTCTCTTCCTTCCTCCTCGATTAGGCCACAGCTAATAGCTGGGATCGTAAATCTTATATTCCTAGCACTTTCCTCAGTATTCGAGCAGTTCCTAGCAGAGCTGTGGTCTGTACAGTCACAATCCCTCCTTTCATCCATAGTTCCTCAAATCTCGCCCTCGGTGTCTTTGGCACAGTTCCAAGTGTGCTGATTATTACTGGTACTACTTTAACTTTCATGTTCCACAACTTCTTCAGTTCTCTTGCCAGATCTTGGTATTTTTCCAGTTTTTCACTCTATTTCCTCATTACTCTATGGTCTGCAGGCACATTCATTTCTATTATTTGGTAGGGTTTCTTTTTTTTTTGTCCACGATTATCAGGTCCGGTCTTCTGGCTTGGTTGAGGTGGTCCGTTTAGATGTCAAAGTTCACACAAAAATCGTGGTTTCCATTCTTCAGGGCTGTTCCCGATCAGTGCTGGTACCACTTTTTCGCATGGTTAAATCCGATTCGTTTATTCACCCCAGTGTATCACTGCTGCTACTCTATCGTGTCTGTGTTGATACTCCTTCTGGGCTCGTTGACTGCATTCACTAGTTATGTTGTTAACGGTCTCATCACTTTCCCCACAGGCGGTATTTGC
Organism: Thysanoteuthis rhombus; assembly: GCA_963457665.1. NCBI lineage: Eukaryota > Metazoa > Mollusca > Cephalopoda > Oegopsida > Thysanoteuthidae > Thysanoteuthis > Thysanoteuthis major. The sequence goes on from OY735214.1 coordinate 47,990,845, forward strand.
TGTTTGTCTGTGTTCTGTCGATTTTTGTTTTGATATAGTTTGTTCTGGTGCATTTGTTTTGAGCTGGTCTGATGAGCAATTTTGTTTCTCTCCACAGGTTCCCTTTTCGTAGCCATGTCCATGATCTCTCGTCTGCCACATCCTGTATGTGTTTTTTAAACTCTCCGGATAAAATTTTCTGTCCCCATTTTTCTTTCTGTGTTTGCTGTGCTGCTCTATTGTTTTCTTCTTTTTGGTCATTCGTTGTGCTGCTTCGGGCACTTTATATAATTTCTTTATTATGTCTTCACTGTTTGTTTGCGCATACTTTTCTAGATCTCCTGTGCCCTCTGGACACAGTCCTCTATGCTGATGTGCCCCCTGCCGCCTTCTTTTCTCCTCACGTATAGTCTATCCGTGTCATCTCTGTAGTGTAAGGCTTTATGCATTGTCATAATCTTCCATGTTCCTTTGTCCATCCAAGGAATTATTATTATTATTATTATTATTATTATTATTATTATTATTATTATTATTATTATTATTATTATTTCGGAATCTCACACCAGTTGCCTGGTGGTAACCGCTGGAGTTTGAGTGACAGCAAGTCTCCTCAAGTCTCCAGCCCTCCTCCCGTAATAATCATAGGTCGCAGTAATTCTGCGATCAACAGTTTCACACCGGTTGCCCAGTGGTTATCGCTGAAGGCTGAGTGACAATAAGTCTCCTCAGGTCTTCAGCTAACGTCTCCTCCCTCTTTCGCATATCATGACAGAGCTACTATTCGTTACAGTACTTATATCTCTAGCACCTTCCTCAGTATCCGTGCAGTTCCAAGTAGCGCTGTGGTCTGTACGGTCTCTATCCTTCCCCTAATCCCGATCTCCTCCAGTCTCTCCCTCAGCGTTTTGGGGACAGTTCCTAGTGCGCCCACTATGACCGGTACTACCCTGGTTTTCATGTTCCACATTTTCCTTAACTCCCTTGCTAGGTCCTGGTATTTTTCCCTTTTTTCACCCTCCTTCTTTTTTACTCTATGGTCTGCAGGCACAGCAACGTCTACTATTTGGCAGGCCTTCCTTTTTTTGTCTACTATTACTAAGTCCGGCCTTCTTGCCTGGATGAGGTGGTCAGTTTGGATGTCAAAGTCCCACAGTAGTTTGTGGTTGTCATTCTCCAAAACTGCCTCTGGCTTGTGCTGATACCACTTTTCCCCATGGTTGAATCCCATTTGTTTACTTAGTTCCCAGTGTATCATCGTTGCTACTCTATCGTGTCTATGCTTATACTCCTTCTGGGCGAGCTGACTACATTCACTAGTTATGTGGTTTACTGTCTCATCTCTTTCACCGCACATGCAACATTTGCTGTTTGTCTGTGTTCAGTCTATTTTTGCTTTTATGTAGTTTGTCCTTATGCTTTTGTTTTGGGCTGCCATGATGAGCGATTCTGTTTCTCTCTTAAGGTTCCCCTTTCGTAACCACGTCCATGATTTCTCGTCTACTATATCTTTTATCTGTCTTTTAAACTCGCCGTACAATTTTTTCCCTTCCCACTTTTCTTTTCTAGTTTGCTGTACTGTTCCATTGTTTTCTACTTTATTGTTTGTTGCACTATCCCTCGCGCTCTTTATGATTTCTTCACTATTTGTTTGCACATATCTATATCTATTATTATTATTATTTTGGAATCTCACACCAGTTGCCTGGCAGTAACCGCTGGAGTTTGAGTGACAGCAAGTCTCCTCAAGTCTCCAGCCCTCCTCTCCTTGTACTTGTAGGTCGCAGTAATTCTGCGATGTACAGTTTCACACCGGTTGCCCAGTGGTTATCGCTGAAGGCTGAGTGACAATAAGTCTCCTTGGGTTTTCAGCTAAATTCTCCTCTCTCTTTCGCATATCATGACAGAGCTACAATTCGTTGCTGTACTTATATCTCCAGCACCTTCCTCAGTATCCGTGCAGTTCCCAGTAGTGCTGTGGTCTGTACTGTCTGTATCCTTCCCCTAATCCCAATCTCATCCAGTCTCTCTCTCTCAGCGTTTTGGGGACAGTTCCTAGTGCGCCCACTATGACCGGTACTACCCTGGTTTTCATGTTCCACATTTTTCTTAACTCTCTTGCTAGGTCCTGGTATTTTCCCCTGTTTTCACCCTCCTTCTTTTTTTATTTAATAATAATAATAATCATTATTATTATTATTATTATTATTATTATTATTATTATTATTATTATCATTATTATTATTTGGAATCTCACACCAGTTGCCTGGCGGTAACTGCTGGAGTTTGAGTGACAGCAAGTCTCCTCAAGTCTCCAGCCCTCCTCCCCTAGTAATCATAGGTCGCAGTAATTCTGCGATCAACAGTTTCACACCGGTTGCCCAGTGGTTATCACTGAAGGCTGAGTGACAATAAGTCTCCTCAGGTCTTCAGCTAACGTCTCCTCTCTTTTGCATATCATGACAGAGCTACTATTCGTTGCAGTACTCATATCTCTAGCACCTTCCTCAGTATCCGTGCAGTTCCCAGTAGTGCTGTGGTCTGTACGGTTCCTATCCTCCTCCTAATCCCGATCTCATCCAGTCTCTCCCTCAGCGTTTTGGGAACAGTTCCTAGTACGCCCACTATGACCGGTACTACCCTGGTTTTCATGTTCCACATTTTTCTTAACTCCCTTGCTAGGTCCTGGTATTTTTCCCTGTTTTCACCCTCCTTCTTTTAAAAAAAAAAAAAATAATGATAATAATAATAATAATAATAATAATTATTATTATTATTATTATTATTATTATTATTATCATTATTATTATAATAATAATAATAATAATAATAATAATAATAATAATAATAATAATAATAATAAAAAAATTAAATAGATTTGAATGGGGAAAGAAGGCAGGACATGAAACCTGATGCCACAGAGGCCAAGAACTATTGGAATAGCATATGGGGGCACCCAAAAAGACACAACGTAACACCGCAATGGTTAGGAAACATGAGAAAAGAACTAGAAGATATAGACAAGGGGGAACCAATAATACTGAATGAAAACACATTGAAACATACTCTTAGGAAAGTAGCCAACTGGAAAGCACCGGGGCCCGATGGGATCCATGGGTATTGGTTCAAAAAATTCACCACGTTACACGGCAGACTCACTCACTTACTCCAAAATTGTCTAAATGAAGGCAAAGCACCAGAATGGATGACTAAAGGCAGAACCACCCTCATCCTAAAAGACCCGGGAAAGGGGAACATAGCAAGCAACTATAGACCAATCACGTGCCTACCACTTATGTGGAAAATCCTGACCGGGCAAATAGCGGAGAGAATATACATGTCAATGGATAGAAGGGGACTACTACCAGAAGAACAGAAAGGGTGTAGGATAGGAACCAAAGGGGCAAACGATTTACTCTACATAGACCAGATGATCTCAAAAGAAGTAAGGAAAAGGAGAAAGAATATCGCAATGGGATGGATAGATTACAAAAAAGCATACGATATGATTCCACATAGCTGGATAATCGAATGCCTTAGAATGTTCAAAATTAGCGAACCGGTGGTTAAATTCATTGGTAATTCGATGGAAGACTGGAAAGTAGATTTGACAGCCGGAGGGGACAAACTAGCCGAGGTAGGGATAAAAAGGGGAATCTTCCAAGGAGACTCATTGTCCCCTCTATTATTTGTTCTAACAATGATACCGCTTAACAGAATCCTGAAAAACAGCAAAGGATACCACTTCTCTAAAACAAAAGGAAAGGTCAACCACTTAATGTACATGGACGATATTAAATTGTTTGCAAAAAACAGGGGAGAGCTAGAGACTCTGTTCAACGAAGTAAGGGAATATAGTGAGGACATAGGAATGGAGTTTGGGATAGAAAAATGTGCAATCATGGTGATGCACAAAGGAAGGCTCTCAATGACTGAGGGAATTGAACTTCCGGACAACAACAAGATTAGGGCATTGACTGCACAAGACCGATACAAGTACCTAGGTGTCCTTGAATGTGACACGATAAAACGGGAAGAGATGAAGGAGAAAATTAAGAGAGAATACCTCAGAAGGATAAGGAAAATATTAGAAACCAAATTAAATAGCAGAAATCCAATGAAAGGAATGAACACCTGGGCTGTGTCAGTAGTTAGGTATACAGGACCATTTCTAGGATGGACGAAGGAAGAGCTCCAATCAATGGATAGGCGAACAAGGAAACTTATGACGATGCATAAAGCATTGCACCCTAGGGATGATACAGATAGACTATACGTTAAGAGAAAAGAAGGTGGTAGGGGGCTCATCAGCATAGAAGATTGTGTCCAGAGAGCTAAAGTAGTCCTAGATAGATATGTGCAAACAAATAGTGAAGAAATCATAAAGAGCGCGAGGGATAGTGCAACAAACAATAAAGTAGAAAACAATGGAACAATGGAACTGTAAATCGTAGAATTACTGCGACCTATGAGTAGTAGGAGAGGAGGGCTGGAGACTTGAGGAGACTTGCTGTCACTCAAACTCCAGCGGTTACCACCAGGCAACTGGTGTGAGATTCATAATAATAATAATAATAATAATAATTTCCAAAATCCAACATGCTTCCCGAATGATCAGCAAAATCCAGAAGGAGTATTATTATTATTATTATTTTGGAATCTCACACCAGTTGCCTGGTGGTAACCGCTGGAGTTTGAGTGACAGCAAGTCTCCTCAAGTCTCCAGCCCTCCTCTCCTACTACTCATAGGTCGCAGTAATTCTACGATTTACAGTTTCACACCGGTTGCCCAGTGGTTATCGCTGAAGGCTGAGTGACAATAAGTCTCCTCAGGTCTTCAGTTAACGTCTCCTCCCTCTTTCGCATATCATGACAGAGCTACTATTCGTTGCAGTCCTTATATCTCTAGCACCTTCCTCAGTATCCGTGCAGTTCCAAGTAGCGCTGTGGTCTGTACGGTCTCTATCCTTCCCCTAATCCCGATCTCCTCCAGTCTCTCCCTCAGCGTTTTGGGGACAGTTCCTAGTGCGCCCACTATGACCGGTACTACCCTGGTTTTCATGTTCCACATTTTCCTTAACTCCCTTGCTAGGTCCTGGTATTTTTCCCTTTTTTCACCCTCCTTCTTTTTTACTCTATGGTCTGCAGGTACAGCAACGTCTACTATTTGGCAGGCCTTCCTTTTTTTGTCTACTATTACTAAGTCCGGCCTTCTTGCCTGGATGAGGTGGTCAGTTTGGATGTCAAAGTCCCACAGTAGTTTGTGGTTGTCATTCTCCAAAACTGCCTCTGGCTTGTGCTGATACCACTTTTCCCCATGGTTGAATCCCATTTGTTTACTTAGTTCCCAGTGTATCATCGTTGCTACTCTATCGTGTCTATGCTTATACTCCTTCTGGGCGAGCTGACTACATTCACTAGTTATGTGGTTTACTGTCTCATCTCTTTCACCGCACATGCGGCATTTGCTGTTTGTCTGTGTTCTGTCGATTTTTGCTTTTATGTAGTTTGTCCTTATGCTTTTGTTTTGGGCTGCCATGATGAGCGATTCTGTTTCTCTCTTAAGGTTTCCCTTTCGTAACCACGTCCATGATTTCTCGTCTACTATATCTTTTATCTGTCTTTTAAACTCGCCGTACAATTTTTTCCCTTCCCACTTTTCTTTTCTAGTTTGCTGTACTGTTCCATTGTTTTCTACTTTATTGTTTGTTGCACTATCCCTCGCGCTCTTTATGATTTCTTCACTATTTGTTTGCACATATCTATCTAGGACTACTTTAGCTCTCTGGACACAATCTTCTATGCTGATGAGCCCCCTACCACCTTCTTTTCTCTTAACGTATAGTCTATCTGTATCATCCCTAGGGTGCAATGCTTTATGCATCGTCATAAGTTTCCTTGTTCGCCTATCCATTGATTGGAGCTCTTCCTTCGTCCATCCTAGAAATGGTCCTGTATACCTAACTACTGACACAGCCCAGGTGTTCATTCCTTTCATTGGATTTCTGCTATTTAATTTGGTTTCTAATATTTTCCTTATCCTTCTGAGGTATTCTCTCTTAATTTTCTCCTTCATCTCTTCCCGTTTTATCGTGTCACATTCAAGGACACCTAGGTACTTGTATCGGTCTTGTGCAGTCAATGCCCTAATCTTTTTGTTGTCCGGAAGTTCAATTCCCTCAGTCATTGAAAGCCTTCCTTTGTGCATCACCATGATTGCACATTTTTCTATCCCAAACTCCATTCCTATGTCCTCACTATATTCCCTTACTTCGTTGAACAGAGTCTCAAGCTCTCCCCTGTTTTTTGCAAACAATTTAATATCGTCCATGTACATTAAGTGGTTGACCTTTCCTTTTGTTTTAGAGAAGTGGTATCCTTTGCTGTTTTTCAGGATTCTGTTAAGCGGTATCATTGTTAGAACAAATAATAGAGGGGACAATGAGTCTCCTTGGAAGATTCCCCTTTTTATCCCTACCTCGGCTAGTTTGTCCCCTGCGGCTGTCAAATCTACTTTCCAGTCTTCCATCGAATTACCAATGAATTTAACCACCGGTTCGCTAATTTTGAACATTCTAAGGCATTCGAGTATCCAGCTATGTGGAATCATATCGTATGCTTTTTTGTAATCTATCCATCCCATTGCGATATTCTTTCTCCTTTTCCTTACTTCTTTAAGATCATCTGGTCTATGCAGAGTAAATCGTTTACCCCTTTGGTTCCTATCCTACACCCTTTCTGTTCTTCTGGTAGTAGTCCCCTTCTATCCATTGACATGTATATTCTCTCTGCTATTTGCCCGGTCAGGATTTTCCACATAAGTGGTAGGCACGTGATTGGTCTATAGTTGCTTGCTATGTTCCCCTTTCCCGGGTCTTTTAGGATGAGGGTGGTTCTGCCTTTAGTCATCCATTCTGGTGCTTTGCCTTCATTTAGACAATTTTGGAGTAGGTGAGTGAGTCTGCCGTGTAACGTGGTGAATTTTTTGAACCAATACCCATGGATCCCGTCGGGCCCCGGTGCTTTCCAGTTGGCTACTTTCCTAAGAGTATGTTTCAATGTGTTTTCATTCAGTATTATTGGTTCCCCCTTGTCTATATCTTCTAGTTCTTTTCTCGTGTTTCCTAACCATTGCGGTGTTACGTTGTGTCTTTTTGGGTGCCCCCATATGCTATTCCAATAGTTCTTGGCCTCTGTGGCATCAGGTTTCATGTCCTGCCTTCTTTCCCCATTTAAATCTTGGTAAAACTTTTTCTCATTGTTTTGGAATGTGCGGTTTTGTGTGTATTGGGCCGTTCTTAGTCTGTATCTTTTTAGTCTTGCCTCTTTGGCTAGTCTTTTCTGGTGTAACTCTTCGACTACAGTTGCGATGCCCTTTTGCGTTACTTTGTATTTGTTATAAAGTCTTACTCGTGGTCTGTCTGTGTGTGGTGTATTTCTAAGTAGTACTTCATCTCTCTGTAGTTGGGAGATCTGCCTTTGTAACCTTCTCTCCCAGTTGGGTTTCCCTTCCCTATTATTGCTCAGGTTCCTATCTTGTGTTGTGAAGCTTTGTGCTACCATTTTTGCCCCAGCGTAAATTAGGTTGTTGAGTTCTAGGAGGGTGTTCGTTTCTATGTGCTGTAAGAGGCAGTTGACCTGTTCGGTCACTTCTCCAACTTTCTTTCTGTCTTTGTCTCTTAGGGAGGGGAGTGTTGTTTTCTCTCCTCGCATGATCTCTTTCAAAGCTTGTATAATAATAATAATAATAATAATAATAATAATAATAATAATAATAATAATAATAATAATAATAATATGAAATGTAACTTTTACTTGCGTATGAGATGTAGTTATGTAATTATTTTAACCTTTAGTGTTAATGTCTTTTACGTCCACATCCGAACATTTTAATAGAAATCTCCTTTTATGTCAACATTTCGTAACAAATCTTTTTGTTTTTAAATTTATGATTTGCTGATCATTCGGGAAGCAAATTGCATTAAGCTTTCCAGCCTTGCACAAATAGCTCTTGTGCATAGCACTATTTATATCTCAAGTAGTTGGGTTTTTTTTTAATTTTATAATATCCCATGTGACAATCGATGTTTTGTTATCATCTTTCATTATCTAAATCTACTTTTATTACGGAAAGAGTTACATATATCCCTCCCTGAAAATCTACCAAATCCAAACCTATATCCTTTTGCTAACAGAGAGAAATTGAGCACCTTGAATGAGCTCACTTTTATCTCAATAAAGGAGATAATGACTGCAGGGGGTCTGAAAAACATATCGGATTTAAAACAGATGAAACTCCATTAGAAAACGAATACATAGAATCTTAAAAGGTCGCGATGAACTTCATAAGAAACGTATTATTCAAAAATCATACTATTGAATTCGAAAAAATTGAGAGAAGATAATAAAAAAATCAAAGAATCAGGTCAAATATTTTTGAAATAAAACTAGAAAAATGTGGGAAAAAAACGCTAAAAGTAAATATAAAAAACGGGTACAAAAAAGACAACGATAGTGTAGAGTATGATATAAATCAAGAAGCTGAACACATAAAAATAGACTTACACAACAGAATCAACAAAATGTAAAAATCACAAGCATACACCACGTGTAAGCACTGCAAGGATTCATTTGATACGCGAATGCAGATCTATAACCCTTACAAAAACTATCAATAATTAGCAAGGTATACATGAAAAAAAATGAAATTTGAACCAATACGAACTTATGGGGAGATGCGAAGAAAGTAATTAACTAGTTTGAAAACATGGCGGAAAATAAACAAAGCGTTCCGTTCTTTTGAAATTTCGGAAACGTTCGTTTCTTTACTATTCTTCCCTTCACGTTGCAAGCAGTTGGCGCTCGTATCACATGGAATGATGAGCTTGTTCTATTTATGGCGTTGATAGTTAGTATGTTAAATTGAGCCGTTGTTTTAAATCCATTGCAATTATATTTCGATGCATATGATTATTTTCTGAGTTGTATTACGATTTCATGTTGGATTTTGGAAAATGTCCTTAGGAATACGTTAAATACATTATTTACATTTTTAAAATGGCAATTATTACACTGAAAGTAACGAAAATATGCCGAGCAAAAGTTCGTCAAACTTTGAATCCAATTTTCTCAACTTATCAAAATGACTCGTTCGGCACTTATTACACGCAATCATTTACACATACGCACACACACGCAAATACACACACGCACACACACACACACACACACACACACACACACACATATATATATATATATATATATATATATATATATATATATTGAGTAGACGATACAGAAAATTGTAGTGTTTAAATCAAATTTATCACACTAAAATGTTTCGCTTTCCAGCTATGTCAAAGAAATAATTTTGAATGAAACAATATTGAGAAGTTAGTTTTTCATCATGTAAATAGTGTCATGAAATATCATGCCACGTGGGCACAAACGCCAAGTATTTCAAATTCAAAAATTCTTACACAAAGATGCAAGGTTTTGCTCTTATCAGACTGAAACCTTGCATCTGAGTGTAACTCTTCAGAAACGTAAGACTATCTCTGCATCACAAACGGTGAAGACGAAAGTAAAAAGGAATGATAATAATAAAATCATTAATAATAATAATAATGATAATAATACGACGCTAACTTCCCAATTAGGGGCTTTTGATGCTCTATTGACGTCAGTTTGTTGCCAATTACCGTCACTGCTAGACTTACATGCGTTAATTACAGTACTTCTTTGCTTTTTCTCTCATTTGTGGGATAAAGATACAGTTGAAAATGTCAAAAAGAGTGACCGTGATAAAAAGAGAAATATTATTTAAATTACCTTCACGCTAGGTGTGCAATGAATCATAAATATATTTTATGTTTTGACTTGGCCCCCATCCCAGGTATATCTCATGATGGGGTCTATATCAATTACCCGAATCTCAGATTACTGACTGTTAATATGCTCGCCGCCGATTTGTCGACGTTGAATTCCCAGAAAAGTAAAGGGAGATAATTCGAGGGTTTTTATTGCATAGTTAATATTCACAAAAATATCGGTAGACATTTTTTTTTCTTCTAATATTTTTCCAGTGTACTATTTCTTTACGATAAGATTTAGTATTTACAATATACATTCTGTGTATAAGATTTACGAAGAAAAACATTTTTTATGTACGATCTTATGTGTGCAGACACATACGCTGGTTTGTTAATTAAAATCGTTCATGAAAATTATTTTTTCTCCATGAATTTCATACACGATACAAAAAACAACAGAAACCTTTGAAAAGACAAAAAGAAACTCAAATGAAAGAGCGAGATACAAGCATAAATATATGTGTAATTTACTTGCATTATCTTATATTGTAAACAAAGCCCTATCGTAAATAAATAGTACATAAAAAAATTGCAATTGATGTTTTTTTTCAGAAATCGTATACATATGCCCTTCGCTCTAATTTTAGGGAAAAAAGTCAATCACCGTGATCGTAACATTGTAACTACTAAACCAATAATATCGTAAATGAATAGTACATTTACAATAGTTGCTTATTTGCCTCATTGCACGAGTTTCAAAGGGAAAAAGTCCACTGATGTTTTTGAAGATAATGAACTATGAAATAATTGTTATATGAATACTATCATCATGATATCTGTACAGAGATCTGTTCGCCTATCACATAGGAGACAGTAGATTTGAAGAGAGAAAGGGAGTAGTTCTATGTGAGTGACTACTGACACTTCGAATATGTCGTGTGTGAGCGCACCTACTAGCCGAGTCCTCCGTTGTAAAGTCTTCGAAGTCATCATCATCTGTCTTTAACGACCGTCGTTGGACATACACCTTGCCTAGGATTCGCCAGACCTTTCTACCATGGGCTTTGCAGAGCCAATACTTTCTGAACTTGTCTAGTTCGTCCCTCCATCTCGTATTCTGTCGGCCTCGGTTACGCATGTGATCTGTAGGGATCCGTGTTTTGAGACGTGATATCTGTAGGGTGTCTGCCATTCTTGCAACATGGCCAGCCATTTAAGATTTTTAATGGATTCTATGATGTCCCTGACTCTTATCTTTTCCCGGATGTACTTTGCTGTCTTGTAGTTTCTCCATGTGAGGCCCAGCATAATTCTTCCATGTGCACGTCGCATGGTTCTCAATTTGCGGATCTGTCTCTTGGTTAGGTTCCATGTTTCAGCTCCATAAGTGACTATTGGGAGGATGCATTGGTTATACATCCTCCTTTTTAGGATTAATGGGATCGACTTATTTTTGAAGGTTGAGCTTGCTCTGCCAAAGGCTAGCCATCCTAGTATGATTCTCCGCTTGATTTCTTTTTCTTTTGAAGAAATCATGGCTGAACATGAACTTCACACTTTATTCTCTTTACTATTCTGTTTGATCTTTGAAAATGTTCATTCAAAACTAGGCAGTAGATCACTGGAATTTATGGCAAGGATGCTGTACATGCAAACATCTTGAGTTTTCTAATAGATTCAATGGTGTCTCGAACTCGTGTTTTTTCCCTTAATATATTGTGCTGTATTGTGATCTGTCCATGTACGATTGGGCGTGAGTCTTCTTTTTGCACGTTGCATGCTTCTTAGTTTGAGGGTCTGTCTCTTGGTTAGGTTCCATTTTTCAGCTTCATAGTTGACTATCGGGAGAATGCATTGGTTATATACTCTCTTTTTGGGGGGAGGGGACAAATTGGACTTTCTTTTTCTTGAAGATTAGGCTTCCTCTGCCGAAAGCTTGCCTTCCTAGGGTGACTCTTTGCTTGATTTATTATTTTTTGGGGAATTTCATGGAGATTCAGTGTCCTAGGTAAATGAAGTGGTATACTTTCTCCAGTTCTGTGTTTCCAATTTTGATCGTTTTGTGTTCATTGGGATTGTTGTACATGACCTTTGTTCTACTGAAGTTCATGTGAAGGCTGACTTTCTTGCTTCCTTGGTTCAGTTCATTCAGCAATTATTGGAGGTTGTCAATGTTCCCTACAAAAAAGACGATGTTTTCTGCGAATCTGCATTGCCGTCTATTCTGATTACTTCATTTCCCTCGTCTAGGTTTTGGAGGATCATCTCGTGGCAAACTGTGAAAAGTAAGCTGGTATCACCTTGTAGTACTCCTTTTATGAGCTGAAAGGTCACATAGTCTTTATGTAGTCTGACAAAGAAGCTGCTGTGACTGTGTACATGTTGCAGTATTCTGACATATACGGGGTCTACACCTTGTAGAATGATAGCCTCAATATCCATATGAATGTCCACGGGGTCAAAAGCCTTCTTGAAGTCGATAAATGTCACAGCGATGGGTATTTTGAATTCTGCTGCTTGCTCTTTCAGTTGATTTATCGAATGAAGATGGTCTGTGGTCGAGTAACTTCTTCTGAAGCCAGCTTGCTCCAGGGGTTGATTTTCATCTAGCGTTTTGGTGATTCATTTGGTGATGATTTTTGTGAAAAGTTTTTAGATGTTGTTGAGTAGACCTATTGGTCTGTAGTTGTTGAGGTTTTTCAGGTTTCGAAGTGATATTCACAAATTCGTTTGCGCATTACATACATAATAAAGAATAAATGTTTGAATTTTCAGCCCTCTAGCTACATTGGTGTGGCCAGTACGGGTGATACATTCAGATAGCCAGGCACTCAGACCGATCTGAAAACTGCAAAAACTTATGCTGACAGTTTCGGTGGCAGTTTTTGTTGACAGTTCCTAATAAGACAATAGTGTGTCATTTGTAAATGCTTTGCCCATTTTACCATATAAATGGATTAAAAATGATTTCATGATTAAAGAAATAAATAACCTGCGAGATGAGCTTGCAAAATATCGTGCTGTGGCAGAGCTCCCAAATTATTATATGTATTTTTATATATTATTGTTTCCGACATGGAAATTCCCGTGTGTGTGTGAGTGTGCGTGAATATCTACGTACAGATATGGTGGCCACTATATTTTAGTCAAGAATTAAATGTGAAACCCGTCTTTTAGCTTGGTATCTAAAACGTCACTTCTTACTTTGATTCCTAATAAAAGTTTTGAACGCAGGTGGTTAAGTGCTTATTTGGCCCCGGCATCTCGAGCCGGTTATCTTCCTTCAACTCACTCCAAACTTGCCGCCGGCACAGTTTCTATTCCTTGATCTTGACTACATATATTGTCTTGTCACATATCTTCCTCGATGTGAGTATTCGCAAGAACTTTATAGCTACTAAATGCAAATACTGCAACGACTTTTTTGGTGACCACACAAACGCTGCGCTCATTATTTCGCCTCTTTTAGCTCCTTCTTGCACCTATCCTGAACCCACAACCTTTTTTATAATCTAGCTTGGCCAACTATGCCACTCATTATAACAGGCACAACTCATCAGGCTCCATCAGGCTAGGTAGACAAAACGACATTAGACCCTCTATGCCACGTGTCCCCTCAATTCTCATTCTTTCCTATATTTCGTTTTCATGCATAGGAATAATCTACATCTAAAAGGCTGCTACTCTTCTCCTCTCTTCTTTACTCGTTGTAATGTGTAAATGTTTCCATTACAGGTATTTCATTTACATTCTTGATTTATGCATTAAACTTATCTCTCGTTTTTAACATGTACATATTTGTATGCGTTTTTTTACTCCATTTTTACTGCATCCACGTTCGTACTTGATGTGCATGTTCTTTATACATTTCCCTCCCTTCATCAACTTATCCACTGACGTCAACGTGGGCCCGCTAATGCAGTGGGCGCTCATACTCGGTGAGAGCTATTAGAACCATAATTCTACAAACAGTTGAACTTCCGACACAGATAAATACCACACGGATGATATATTCTTCAAATCTTGGCGAATATTGCCGTGTAAATGAGTGTATATTCGTATGTATGCGTGCATATGTGCATATATAATTTTGTTCGTGCTTTACGAGATATACTACCGAAAGCTCTGGGGAATTTTAACGGATTGATCAATCTATTCATCGTGTTACGCGACGTTTCCTGTGTAATCTGCGGCTATTTTGCACATATCTCTCAACCACACCCTCCTTTGAGGAATATGCATTTCAAACCTAAAGTTCCCGAAGTTTTGGGTAGCACCTAATGCATATATATATATATATATATATATATATATATATGAGAGAGAAAGAGAAATAACGAACTGAGAAAGCCGGGGCAAATGAGTGAGTGAACACGTGTGTCCGGAGCTTTTATCGGGAGTTGATGGAGGAAATGACGTTTTTGTATATGTGGTTAAATTCAAGGTTTTGCATCTAAAGCCAATATTTGATTATTTTCATTCTTGATTTTATCTAAAAATAAAGGAGTTGCTGCACATCTTTTTTACACTCACTACTTTTATTACAATGGGAGATTCAATTTTGTTTTTGGTATTCATATTATATTAAATAAGAGGTAAATAAAAACAGTTTTTCAACAAAAACCATGATGTATGTAAACTATACCAATTTTTGTTACTATTCACCTTCATGAAGCATATACAATTAATTATTCCCTAATTTTCTCTTTTTTTTCTTTTAGATATATGTCATCGGAGAATTAAGACACAAAAATAAGTTTAAACCGGATCTTGATTGTTGCTTTTCCTGTGGAAAAAAGCTTCATTTGATTTGCAAAGCTGTTGTATACAATATTGCAGCTACTGCTAAGATTACTCTCATAATAACTACGGTTATCATTTGAATTTCGTCATCCTACTCAATTTGTCTGCAGTAAATAAAACTTGCCCGGGGGACAGTTATCCCCAGCTACAGCTGTAAAACATTAAATCATTAATTAACTTGGGTTTTTACAACCGTGAGCCCCGTATAGCTGGGGATAACCACCCATTGGACGAGTATTTTCGGCTAGTGGTAATATAACATGTTTACGAAAAACGAATTTGATAAATGCATTTTTGTAATAAATCATCATCATAAACGAATACACTACTTTTCAATATTGATAATTTCTTAGGACGCCAAAATAAAAAAGGATAATTCGTTTACTGGTCTGGTGCTCACCGCCATGGTGGTAGGACCACCGAAATACAATTTATCTAGTATTTGGTTGTTGAGTTAAAAAGAGGGGGATGAGATGCCCCTGCAAATCCTCGCTCTACCCTCTCTGGCTTACTGATGATTACCCTAATCGCCAAATGTCAAATTTTCGAATCTTCCTGGCGATAGGCTTAATTTCCTGTTATGTGTACGCATCTTCAAAAGCATTCAAATATCAGATCAGGCCTCGTTCTCTTTTAACCCTGTTCCAACATACTGACATCTAACTTTATGGGGTCAAGCAACACTGCCGAAAATATGCAGACAGGGGCGTACACACTTTTTCAGCTTTGAAACATTAGCGTCAGTTCATGTAGCACCCATTCCTCTTACTTTTCTATAGCTTCTAAATAATGTACTTCAGTTGACTTCAGTTCAGTTATAATTGATACAATGGGCTCAGAATGCAATCCAAAGCAGACGAAGCAGAGTGAACTTGAAGAATATTTCTAAGGAATACATACATACATACATACATACATACATACATACATACATATACAGAATCTGATATGTACAATAAACCTACGTTTTAACGGACGGACGATTGTCTGTTAATTGCAAATATCCGTTAAACCAAGTGTTACCTAAGAAAGAGCATTTTTTAAACCTTTTTTTTTACTCTTTTTCAAATTCAAATCCAGAAATTTTAATGTAAAAAAAGCTTTATAACAAGATAGAAAATAAATTTATTGAATTATAATACGGAACAAGTTGGTAAAATTCGCAAAAACTCGAAAGTAATCGTTCAGCTTTAGTACACAGTTATGCTGAAAGATAATTTTTCCATTCACTTTAATTTCTCTGCCACATTGGAGCGCTTCCTTTCAACTCTTGTATCAGTTAATGTCATTTTGAGTCGTTAGGATTACGGTATTATTCAATGAATAAAAGTAAACATTTTGAAATCGCAAATGATAATGGGGTGAATCATTCAAAACACTTGCAAAAGAAATCCAAAAATATGTAGCTCTTTTGGCAAATCATCAGGAATATAATCCAAAACCGAGGGAAAAATAACCAGACATATCTAAATATAAAAGACAATTATCTAAAAACACTGTATATATTAAGCATCCACTCACTGCATTCCATATCAAAATATCAAAAAAATAACACTAAAAATATAAGGACTTTTTTTTCCAAATTTTGAATCTTTGAATCATTATAAAACCTTCATTTCATTGAGAAATTTTTGATCTTTGAAAAATGTCAAGTTTTGAAATTATGTCAAAATACGGTTTGTTTTTTTCAAGTGACAATTTATGTACCGAACCCTACGTAAAAATAGCGAAAAATTGTCCACTTTAGCCTTGTTTCAGTTACATTGTAAATAGATCAACCCTTCGTAAACCTTTAAGATAATTTTTTGGTAAGTACCAACGACTTTCCGGGGGCTCTATGGTGTATTGCAGTGAAAGAAAAAAGGGAGCGAAAGAAAAAAAAAACTCCTACGAGAACTGCAGGGTTCAAATGAACGAATCTCAACCAGAAATTTTAACCCAACACTGAAAAGAATTTGAGCAAATTTTTTAAAGTGGGTTACGTAACATTTTATTCGGCGTATTCCACTACCTTTAGTTCCGATGTAAAACAGAGAAACATTATTGAAATTGATATAAAACTCATACTTATTCCGAAAATAAAGTGTTTTTTTTAAAAACAAAAAAGCCAGATTCGTTAAATGGGAAACAATTGGCTATGAAATAAATATGTCATTGAAACAATCAGACTCAAATAAGGCTTCTGTTTCAAGGACCACTGTCAAAAATGTCGCGTTGACCAACTTGAAAAAATTTTCCAATATGTCACGCCTAAAATTACAAGTTAATCTCAAAGTATTTTTACGCGTTAGCCGATGAAAGACGTCGTTTTTCTCACACTATTTTTTTTTTATGATATGTTGGAAGTAGAGAAACAAACGATAGCACAACAAACGAATGCCACCCAGGGGAAATGGTAAAATCTTGATATTTTGGACGATTGGGGGAAAAGCTCAAAGCCTGAACTTTATCAAATACCTGAAAATATCAGGATTTGCCGAAAAACCTAAATATATCGAGGATTTTTCAAAAAATATCTAAAATAACTAAGCCTCATTAAAAAAATATCTAAACTGATATCCAATGTCTGAAAACGATTTCTTATATCTAAATTCAACAAAAATACTTAAATTTAGATATAATATATTTAAGTAGACTGAAAGCAATTTTTGGCGCGCATGCGCTATGCATCCGCTACCAAAGTGTCTGCTACCAAAGAGTCCGCTGGAAAAAAACAAAACAAACCGGAACCGTTTTACCGGGCTCTATCAAACCGAGGGTTTTTTTTATATCTATCTATCTATCTATCTATCTACCTATCTATCTCTATCTCTCTCTCTCTCTCTCTCTCTCTCTCTATATATATATATATATATATATATATATATATATATATATATATATATATATATATATATATTGAAACTTTATTTCAAATGATTTCTCATTATCACACGATGAATGTATCATTTTGGCCAGGGAAACGTAAATAGAATAAACAAAGAGAATGGGGCTGCAGTATAGGGTAGCCGCTTCAGCGTAGCGTTGTTCCTACCATTGAGTTAATCTGCCGCTGGTAATGCAAAGGCCAAAATAACTACTCCAAATCCAAATTTCCATTTTGTTAATTCACGATATATATATATGCATATATATATATATATATATCGTGAATAAATAATAATAAATGATATATATATATACATATATATACATATATATATATATATATATATATATATATATATATATATATATATATATATATATATATATAATGTACACTGGGGCGGCAATCTTTCATTCATACATATCTGATCAAATACGACGGACAAGAAATATCTTTATTTTTTTTATCAATCTTTCATTATCTCAATACAAGAGAGTGTACGCTTGGAACCAAAGATTTTAATAGTTTTCCAAAAGTATTATCATACCTAGCGCTTTCGACTAAACATCTAGCTAAATGGGAATAATTGTGGAATAGTCAATGACCTTGAAAATGGTGAGTTGTTCAGAAAGTGGTTTAATTTGCAAATAGTCATTCAGTGGTTTGTTTTTTTAATGTTTGTTATGATATTTCATCATCATACTGATGCTGAATGTGTACGTCATAATTACGTACTTAGTATTCATTGGTATTTGTCTGCCAACCTCCAGCTCAAGTGATCGTTTCACTCTAGATTATTTATGCATCAGTTTGCTTTAGCGCGACCGAAAACATACACCAAAAAAAAAGTTGGCCACATCTTTTATATGATAAGATACAGCGCCGGTCAGGATTATTGACATCTTTAAATTATCTTTGTATTTTGCTAAGAGACAGAAAAGCAGAAACCGAGATTTTAGATAGGGTGAGCAGGTAGTTTCTCCTACTCCTTCTTTGTAATTTGTTAAGCTGTTGAATGTTTGCAAGATTCCGATAGTATATGGCCCAATTGGAAACACGACTCCAGATTTTAGCTATCTTTAAAGATTTTCAGTGGGATACAGATTAAGACTCTTTAGGATTACTGACAAGTTGAAAGTCTCTTCCTCTTTGCAACCATTTTTCCAGTGATTTTGGACGTGTCATTCAAGTTTTTATTGTGCTGCGTCACTCATGATCTTCGGACAAAACCTAGTGAGACGGAATTGCACATTTTGTTCTGAAATCGATATGTAATCCTTTGAAATCACTGCGAGTTAAAAATTACTATTTTGGACATCCTTTTAAAATATTGTGATGGTACACATTTGGTTGATTTCCATTTAGTTCTGAAGATGTTGTACTGTTTATATTTAAAGGAGGGGGGCATTGTGACGAAGTTGACGGTATTGAAAAAGAAAAAAAAGGACTAGTGACTTCTTATTACATCTCAAATGTTTTATTTAAAGACTGCAATAGCTTATGTACGTTTCACCCATCGTCCATTACAGAAATGGCCGGATGCTAGTTTGGACTGTCAAGTGTTGTTTCTTTTCATTACTCTGTATTAGAGGGAAAGGGTTTTTTTCTTATACATGAAAGTTGGTCTCTAGTCAAGTGGATGTCATTTTTAGTAGATAAAATTGTTTCAGAGAGGGCAATAAGTGTTCTGATGATGTGGTAGATGTGAGGGAAAAGGTTTGGGGTATTTTTTTTTCTTTTCAATTAATCTGTTTGAGAGGACAAGTTATTTGGGTCTCTAGACAAGTGCATATTCTTTTTAAGTTGAAGGTGCAGATTCTGAGGGCCCTTAGAGGAAGAAAAAAAACTCTGCTATGCTAGATTTGATTTCGATAGTGTGAAATGAGTAGTAGTTGATGTGGTCGCTCTTCTTTGTGAACTGTCGGAACAGATTGTGTTTTAGGGTGCCGTTAGTCCTGTACAGTAGTATGTCAAGGAAAATTAAGATGGCGTTTGATTCACATTTTTTTATCTAAGGGCCCCCTGAATCTGCACCCCAACACTTAGAAAATGAAGATGATTACATTGAGAAATCTTTCAGATCTCTTCACTACACCGACTTTTTCATATCAAAGGCACGACGCCAAGTGCATCAACAACACAGGACCAGTATAGAATTAATAAACAAAAAGACCAAAAACACAGAAAGACGCATCATATTACCTGCCAACTCAATAACTACACAGCAAAATTCTAAAAGAATTAGGTATACACATTGTATCAAAAACATTACTATTTATTTTTTTTTTAAAAGACACACGCACAAACCCTCGCTCCGAAGCGCGTATCTATAATATACCTTGTCAAAATTGGAACCAAATCTACCCAGAAGAGACAGCCAGATGACTCAAAAAGCGAGTTCACGAACACCAAGAGGCCTTAATCCTGGATGATTACTTGAATGCTCTGGTCTAATATCGGAATCTCTTACACCACAATCTCGACCTAAGACGACATAACACTCTATACAAATAACCATAACAAAATAGATATTGGCTGAAAGTATGATTTTTCTTAATCTTTTTATGCTTGCATTTTTATAAAGCACCTTTAACAGATAATTTAAAGGAATACCCTGACCATCCATTTTCTCACACCAATAAAATTATCAGGATACATACATTTATCTCCCTTTAACACGATTTCATTTACTAAAACAGACATCCATTGGTCTAAAGACCCAACTTACATACATACAAAAAAACCCTTTCCCTCTAACACAGTAATAAAAAAAAATTTAAAAATACGTGTCTGTCCTAACTACCTCTATAATTAGCATCATTTCTCTCAAACCAACTTTCGCTTTCCGGGCTCCGACGAAACCCTGGACGGGTAGAACGTACGTAAATTATTGCACTCTTTAATAAGATATTTGAGATGTTCTAAGTAGTCTCAAGTCTTTTTTCCTTTTCCATATTGTCAACTTTCTCACAGTACTCTATCGGAACTACATCCTCCCCCTTCACACACACACACACACACACACATACACACGTGCATATATATATATATATATATATATATATATATATATATATATATATATTGCAACCATACGCATATAATTGAATGAATGGATCCACATAAATAAATTATCATATAGTTCTGAAAATATACATATAATCG
Organism: Thysanoteuthis rhombus; assembly: GCA_963457665.1. NCBI lineage: Eukaryota > Metazoa > Mollusca > Cephalopoda > Oegopsida > Thysanoteuthidae > Thysanoteuthis > Thysanoteuthis major. The sequence goes on from OY735214.1 coordinate 48,011,476, forward strand.
CATACATACATTAATGAACCCAATGTATATATACACACACACACACACACACACACACACATATATATATATATATATATATATATATATATATATATATATATATGCAAGTCCAAATGACAATTTAACATTAGACTTAACAACAACAGTCTCAGAATTAAATTACAAAACAATCCTAGTCTACTTCCCGTAGAACTACACTTTCGCACACCCGGTCACAATTTTGCCACAGACGCTAGCTTTACTAACATAGAAAAAATTGAAACAAACACTCCCACTGACATAACTAAAATTCTAGAAAGACATGTGAATATGTGGATCAACCAACTCAAAACTCTCTCTCCCCTAATGGACTTAACACCAAACTTAACAACCCTAATCATGCAGACCTCTAAATCATAATCCTCCCACTAACAATAACCTCACATCCACATCTACCCTGTCTGAGATACATCTAATATTGGGGACTTCAAAATCACTCAGACCCATAACAACTATCACTTTGGTATGGCATCCCATATTTTCACAAATCAGAGCCAACATATTTTCGTACCTGTAAGGTTAATATATATGAAGTTCCTCAACCTCATCAACTCTCCATCTATACTATCCCTAACCTACCCATAAAATCTAACACCAAACCACTTCCCTCCTATCCAGACACCCTATGTCCTCTCCAAAATCTACTACTGCTGCTAACACCACGGACTTCATCACAGACTGAACTTAGTCTCACACAACAGGATGACCCTAGAAGATGGGATCCCATTTTTGCCCGCACAGCAAAGCTCCTGATGGTGGACTTATATTCCACAGGAAACTTATAACCATTAAATGGTACACACAAACACAGCACATACTACTGAAGATGGGAATACCTCCCGAAACATGTCAGGACCATCAATGAAAACAATCACAGATAAATAAACCTAATTTTCATACACTTTCACTCCTGAGTCAGTCTCACTTCCTATAGTTCAAATTATATATATATATATATATATATATATATATATATATATGTATATGTGTGTGTGTGTGTGTGTGTGTGTGTACATGCACATACATATAAATACATTATATATATATATATATATATATATGTATATATTATCTATTGTGGTTTGAGTTATCTATGAATGAAAAGTGTTCAATATCTGGAATAGAGCATTTGTAAATAGGTGTACATAGAAAATATAGTGCTTCATGGTGACTCAGAGTTTCATGCCAGTGGGTACAATTGTCAGACCGTAATCAAATCACTGAATTTTCTTTGTACACATATGTGTGTGTGAGTGGGGAAAGCGAGATACAGTTGGTCAGAAAATCGTAGATAGAAGCCAATTCTATTATTATATTTGGGTGAAAAAGGAATGATCAGCACTGTTGACTGTGAAATATGTTATATAAAGGTAAGAAAGTAATAACTCAGCTGACGGGTACTCATCTTTTTTCTGATCCACTGAGCCCCAACCCCAGGTCACTGGGGGCACAGTGAAACAACATAAGATTGAATGATTTAAAGAGGTCTCTGAGTGAATCCAACCACACATTTTTTTCAAACTATTGTCGAATTGTAGTCTTGATTGCAAAAATGTTTCTCAAAAATCTCTTAAGCATCCATTGGCAAACGTTACACACACTGAAGGAACTAAAAAGTACCCAGAGAGCGCATATTTCTACCAACGCCATTGTCCAGGAGGGGAGGGGGGTAATAGTGCGTGGATCTGTCTCAAATTTTAATCATATGGCTTATTATCGACCCATCCTCAAAATCTCATTGAAATTCATTCAGAACTTGACGTGAAAAGACTTGAAATTCTGGCAATATATTGTAGTATGAACAAATAGCTACGACGTAGGGGCAGTAACATTGCATGGCTAAATCTCAAGATGTAATCACTTCATCCAAAGCCCATTGTATATTCTTCCATCAAATTTCATAGAGATTCATTGGGAATTTTCAGAGATGTCATGAGTCTATACATGGATGTATGAAAAACAGAAAAATATCCCTCAATCAAGATAAGATTCCCGGATCCACCTCTTCCTTGCCCCATTCCCCATCCTTCAACAGAATTGCATTCAAATCCAATGAGATCTTTCGCAGATATCGTGTGGAGAGATGTGATCCACTGTGCCTCGGTCCACTTTGCCTTGCACATGCCATTGAGAAGGATACACCTCTCTAAAGCGTGAACAAAATGATTGCAGTTTGGAAAATGAATAATTCTAAAATCTTAATTTCACCTAATATAGCTGAATTAGAAAATTCTGAATAATCATGGTCCTATAATGAAAGTGAGAGTAATGAAAGTCAGAGTAATTTTAGATATCACTTTTGGCTTAAAATTAAATCCCTCAGCTTTCACACTGTACAGCAATGCTCAAGCAGGCAAGTCTTTCACGAAAAAAAAGAAAAGATGGCTGATTTATTGACTTGATATAATGAAGTGCATGCGCCTTTGTAAGGAATCATCATGATCCACTGTGTACCTGGATCAACTGTTCCCCAGTTTCCCATATATATACTTAATTATACTCGCACACACCCACGTATATATGTACATACGAGGGCCTCAACGAGGAATTTCATGGGGCGGTGTAAAGCTGTTTTCTCCTCCTTCTCAAATATTGCACAAACCATCCCATCATCTGCTGTAACCCTTTTAGTGCACCATACATCATTCTCCAACATGTAACGACAGCGTCGACCTATCTTATTAATAGACATATCGTATCAACTTAGAAGACTTGATATATTGCTTTATTCAAAGAACTCTCAGGTTCCTTCCTTGGCACCGACTGCATGCAACCTTTCTCATAGACCCTGGCGCAGAGACATACATTGAACCACCGTAGCCATCAAAGATGGCAAAGTTTCCTATCCTCTTTTCATATGTGCATGCGTTTGTGTGTTCCAGTGCTCCTGCCCATACCGGTTTGTCCACAAACTTAAATTCGGCACTCCACAAAACACTTTCCAAAAATGGTTTCTTTTCTTTTAAAGGGGGGGAGCTTTTGTGATTTTGGGGGCCTTATTTTGACGTGTTTATTAATAACCCCCACGTTCTGCAGAATATGGATATTTGTAGATGCTTTTTTTTTAGTCTATATCAGATATTTTCCGGTGGCAAACGCCAGTGACGTCATAAACAGAATTTATTCTGACCATATTTATTCTTTGATGGAATATCATAACTTGACTTCAAATTTTGCCGCTACGGTTATTCCATTATTGACAGTGATGGCGAGTATAGATAAACTCAATATGTTACTCTATCTATGCACACAAATGGAAAGTGGGCGAAAAGTGACTTCCTAGTGGAATTTTTTTTTACTCCTTGGTTGATACCAGTGACAAAATTTACGGATACACAAAAGCTATACATAATCTCGAATAGGGCGTTAATTCTCATCCACCCTGTACTTGTACAGAAATAAATCTAACAAACGAAAATATCCACTCATTTAGAGAGTCAAAAATTTCTGCTGGAATTTGTTCACGGCAATTTTATGAGGAACAATAATATCACGCGTCACGTTAATCATATGAAATGTTGTATATTTGTCAGAGTTCCCGGCAGCTGTGGGAGTTTTTCATCAAAATAACGCAGGACAAATGTTTACGAAAATGTTAACTGCCTCTCAATAATAAACTCATAAAGTCAGCGTAGATACTGTCTTTGTTAAAAGTAATGAGCATACCGACTAATTCATTCTTATTGATAAGTCTCTCTCTCTCTTTCCCTCTCTCTCTCTCTCTATATATATATATATATATAGAGGGGGGAGAGCTAGATAATGAGTAATTTTTTATGTTTTTTCACTGATTGTACATTCTGTTTCACTTAAAAAGATTTTCAAATGAACAGTTAAGAAATATCCTTTTCAAACTTTCATACTCATTCAGGAATTCCAACTCAATATATACTATACTATATATATAATTCTAATTCTCTCTCTCTCTCTCTCTCTATTTATTTATATATATATATATATGTATATATATAGTGTGTGTATATGTGTGCGCGTATGTGTTTTAAATATATGCGTTTTATGTATGTGTAAATGTGCATGCGTTCATATATACGTGAATTAATCAGTAAACATATATACCTTCCCACGTATGAAAATCTACTCACTCTCACATATATATATATATATATATGCGTGTGTGTGTGTGTGTATACCCAAATTTTTACATAATATTGTGTATGTAAACTCACATGATGATATGTGTACGGATTGATAAATCAAAACTAATCTGTGAAGTTCATTTTCGGTATCTCCCCCAGCTACCTTATTACGTTCTCCGTAATCTAGTCCATGTAGGGGGCAAATCTGGACTGTTGAGTTTGGGGGGCTGACAGATGTCTTTGATGTGATAGTATGCCAAAATCATGTGACGTAAAGAATGGCCATTGTCATGATTGACTTTGTGAAAACGACGGTCAACCAGTGGCATCGCACTGCCGACTGAGTGACCCTATGAGAGAGTATCTATTGACACATACAGGCACCTCTTCTGGTTGTATGCTAAATTACATTGAGGCTGCCTGACCGATTTTCAGTATTTTAGAAATGGATGGATACTTTCCGGACAGACCTTTTAAGTATATTTATGCACTAAATATACTTATATTCTGCTATGTATACGCATCTACTCACAGAAGTTCATACACATCTCTCGTATATATGTATAAATATTTGTGTGTATATATATATATGTATATATGTGCGTGTGTATATATGTATGCATATATATATATATATATATATATATATATATATATATATATATATATATATATTCAATACCCATGACATTTCATGTAACATGCAAAGAGGGAAGCACACAAGATCCACAAAACAAACAAGAAAGACAAAAACAAAAATATCATCACCACTAGACGTATCATATTACCAACCAACACAACCATCGTCAACCTCAGATCCAACCTGAGCAAAATGGTACTGCACATTGCCACCAACACCTCAACGACCATCGAAGGCTTGGTACAAAAACCATCTGAAAAATACCCACCATCCAAAGCCGGTGTCTACACAATTCCATGTAATGACTGACAAAATTTACGTCGGAGAGATATCAAGACTTCTCAAAAATAAAAAGACTATACGAACACAAGAGAGCCCTCAAGCAGGATGGGAGGTCAAATGCCCTTGTCAAACACAGGAATATACACAACCACATCTTCAACTGTCACCAAGCCAATCTCATTAAGAAAATTTACGATTCTCCCACATGCAGATGCGTCAAAGTAGCCCTTATATCCAAGTGTGATACAGTAACTCAAATTTATGGGCTCTTTCAGATTGCACCCCCCTAAATACTCTGATTTTAAAACAGAACCCCATACACATGATATGCTACAATACCAACAACACCATCACACAAGGTATTGGCTAACAACCGACAGTCATTCCGAAACATGATACAAGCACACATACACAACCCCTATTAGAAAAGTAAAAGAAGTCTTACGCACCATCAACCAGAAAGACAAAATAAAAACAACACACCTACTTCTACCCTGCCCCACATACACCCAAACCTATCCAACATTTGCCAGACATCTCCATTCCATCTTAAAATAAAAATATCAAATTCCATCATTCCCTGGGAAATGACCATTTTAGACCATCATTGCCTCTCTTATCTAAAACTAGCCGAACACCCACAGAGACAGGATACATACATCCCCCGACCCTGCCTCTCATAGACCCATCTCATTTCAAACGAAATGTCACACTCGATTACACAGATACAGACACCTCCCTTCCTGCTCCCACCAAACACAGAAATTTTCACATTCTCCTCTTCAGCATCGAAATGCAAACAACATATTTTTCTCTGTGAAACCGCCGAAAACATTTTCCTTTGAAAAAGATGGCTGACCTCCACCAAAATGCATCGAATCACACCCATGGAATAATGGTAAAAAAATTGAGATGTAACATCTATCTCTTGAGTTTTCCACTTCACCTGCCAATTGTCATTTTCGTCTACATTCTGTCGGATCACTTCACGCTCTCAATACAATCATGTATATGCTTATATATATATATATATATATATATATATATATATATATATATATATATATATATATATATATATATATATATATATGTATGTATGTATGTATGCATATATGTATATATACATGTATATATATATATATATGCATATGAATGCATATGTATATATATATATATATATATATGTTCATACATATGTATATGTATGTATATGCATATGTGTATATATATGCATACATATGTGTCTATGTACGTGTATATATATATGCATATATCTGTATACATATATATATTCTAAATATACGCTTATATATATATATATATATATATATATACTTGAAAAAATAAAAGTATGTGATGTTTTCCAAATATGTATATATATATATATGTGTGTGTGTGTGTGTGTGTGTGTGTATAATTGAATAGATAAAAATATACGATGCTTCCCAAATGTATATATGCATATAATTAACAAACAAGAATATGTGATGTTTTATACATACATATATAATTGAATAAATAAAGATACATGATGTTTTCCAAATATATATGATCAATGTAGTGGTATGGATTAAGGTCAATTCAACTATATGAAACAATTATACCCGATTCGTTTGCACAGTGAGTCTCATATATATATATATATATATATATATATATATATATATATATATATATATGTAATGTTTGCTATTTTGTGGAGCTAAGGTTTCCCTCAATCAACATCTGTTTGTATAAATTATGGAATCAACAACTGTCAGGTTATATTTGATGAAATTTTGTGTGTCGACTTATTGGAGCATTTAATTAAAACCTGATTTCTCTTCCTTCCGTATTCCAACTTCCCAATTAGCTATATCACCCGCAAATTTCAATTACTTTATGTTTTCCGCCAATATGGAAGACGCACCCACAGAAAATGCATCGAAAAGGAATTCCATCTGTCAATGCACCAGGTCTTTGGGATCCACTTTCACTAATCATTTCACTTTACATCACTGGTGTAGAACAGAGAACTGCTCGCTAAATAAGGGGACACTGTCCCGGAGGGAAAGGCACCTTAGAAAGAAAGTTAGAGGTTCTCTACTTACTCCAAGAATTCTCTTGACAGGTGTCTGCATAATATCATGATGTCCATACCATAATTTTTGTTTTTTTTTATTTCACAGATTTGCTCAACCCATTTCGAACTAATCATTTTGTTGAAGATATGGACACGTGGAGGCAAGGTCTTATGTATATAAGGGATGTTGTACTAAGGATATTAAGAACTACTGAATTAACAACATGTTGAAGAATGGCTGCTGCAGGATCAAACTGCACTCCTATTACTTCCGACTGAAGATGATTATTGCAACTTTTGTATTGTATATATAAAAAATAAAAAAAATCGTAGAAATATACATTCATTTTATTTCTATTCATCCATTTCTAAAGCTTGTCAATTTAGCTTGCTTAGTAAGACAGCTCTTTTGCAATCAGTTGGTCGTGATTTCGAATCACGACTGGAGATTGTGCATTTTACAAATTGGAATCATTTTGGTGAAGGTTGTTCTTGTTGTGGTAGGAAAACAAAGTCAATTCCTAACGTTGAACTGGAGTTTGACAAAACCTTCACGACAGTCAGAGATTAATCTGGACCTACAGCTAACACTGAGTAAATGACTCCTTGAGAGGTAATTGATTATCTAACGAAATCAAGAAAATATAACTGCAAGAGGGAAAGTGAAATGCATACATGTATATGAGCAAGAGCCGAAGAAAGCTGTGCTGCAACGCAGGAGCACGCCTTCCCAACTGACAGACATTTTCCTGCAACCATTGTGGAAAGGTCATCCTTTTCCTGCCGAGCCATAACTTGGTCACATGAAGGCCTGCAACAAAAACAGACGTGGGAAACCCTCCTAAAACTTCGTTTGCAAAGCATAATTATATATATATGTGTGTGTGTGTGTTTGTGTTTGTGTGAGAGTGAGTGTGTGTGAAGTGTTTGTGTATGTTATGCAAATCAATCATTCATTGACGACGGTTGATCAAAATGATTAGATCTTATAGTACCATTCGGAAACTGGAATGGCTGGACGTGTTGCAAGAATGTCAAACAACCGCTGGGCGTACGGGAAATTGTGACTGACAGAAAGTAAGATGCCGCGACGAGCTAGACAAATTCAGAAAATACTTGCTCAGCGACGCCCATGATAGAAGGTCTGGCAAATGTTGGTAGAAGGTCTATGTCCAACGACGGATGCTGAAAGGGTGGTGATAAAGGTGAATTTTCGAAAAGTAGGGGATACCTGTACCAGTCTGATAGTTTTAACGTAGGTTTGAGCTGAGTAATTGACTGTTTTGTAGAACAGGGTTTCATAAAACAGGGACCAGGACCCTTCCAGGGATCGTTTATTGAGGTTATTGAGGGTCGCAGAAAAATTTTGAACACATTTTTTAAAAATACCCATGGTTTTTTTTTCTTTATACTAAAAATATATTCCTTCTGGTGCTTATTTCAAATTAGCTTGACGTTATTGACTAATTTAAGAATTGATAAATATCATTTTGTAATTTTTGAGTAATTAATTCTAAGAGTTTTCCTTTCGGAATAGACATCGTAAGATCTATTTTAGATTTAAGATACGTTGCAATTTTTTTGTCTTTATTTGTTTCTTTGTTTAATAACTGTTAGATTTTCACTGAAGATTAATGAACAAGCTTGGCTGTATTGAGATCAAACTCCTTTATTTCATTAAAATCTAAGAGATAAACAAAACAGGATTCATTTCTCCGTACAATATTATTCTCAAACTACGCGTCCCATTTCAACTCCTTCATTAATAGTTCTTGTAAATGGGATTTGATAACTTTAACAGGACTAGTCAACCTGAGTAGGAGTGATTCGTCATCAGTTTTTGCGTACGTCTTTTTGTCTCTGTTATTTGTGCACGATGTCACTCGTTTTTCTTCTGGTCATTGTCTCTGTCACTGTTACAAACAGAAATAAAGTCAGAACCCAATAGTAAGTATTTGACAGAAGAAAGACAGAAAATGCCTACTTATCCTAATGGTTAATCAGCCATTAGCGGCAAAAGCAAGAAAGGAAGGAGAGGGCCTACTTAGCCTAATGATTAATCCACCACTGACCAAGAAAGCAAGGATTTTTTTTAAATGTTTCACTCCCAGTTAGAATCGATTCCAAATGTCCGCACCACGGAAACTCTTTTGATTATTGTAAATTATTTGTAATTATAAATAACACGGTCGGACGAATACCTCAAAACCACAGACAAATATCTGCCGACTTTGAAAATTCTTATGTTTTTATATCTTTTATTGGTTCTATTTTTATATCAACAGTGTTGATTACATCATTAGTAGCAAAGTAATTCTCGCAGAAAAGAAAAATAAATAATATATATATACTTGACATAATAAAAATGTTATATTTTAAATAACAGAAATTCCATGTTTACGAGTGAAAAAATACGGGGAACTCGGAAACATGAGTTGACATAACATGGCGTCATGGAATCACTTTTCCACTATCCCTGTTATTCATGTCGTTGAACATAGACCTTCCCCAGGATTCGCCACAATTGTCTATCATGGGCGCCGCGGAGTAGAGTTCATCTCTCCATCTTGTGTTCTGTCGGCCTCGGTTTCTCACGTGATTTCTGGGGATCCATGTTTTGAGTTATGATGTCCATAGGTTGTCTTTCATTCTTGCAACATGGCCTGTCCATTGCTATTTTAGTTTTCTAATTGATTCTATGATGTCTCGGACTCCTGTTTTCTTCCTTATATACTGTGCTGTCTTGTGATCTATCCATGTGAGGTTGAGCATGATTCTCTCATGCGCACGCTGCATGCTTGGGTTCGTCTGGGATTCACACATCTTTAATGCCAGATCTGACTAATTGCTATCATGAAGTCAACTCTTGAGAGTCTGATAATAGTCTTAGCACCAGTTGCTTTTTAAACAACGACAGAGGGATCGCGAACGAAATTGTCTCGTCAAGGGGGATCAAGAAGGGAAACAGTTTAAGAAGCCCTGCTGTAGAAGACATGGGTTATAAATGTCTGTGCTAAACGAAACAGCTACCTGCTTGAGGACTAAAGCACAGGTGCTGATAAATTCTAAACACCTGGTACGGGACGTTACAGATGGTGCACTGTTGAGAGATAGTTCTCTACGAACATACGTAGGCAAACGTGCACTCAAATGCGTTGTAATAAAAGGGGTAATAGGGAACAACTACGAAAGCAATACAGATATTCTTTGCCTTTTGGAAGTCTCTTTACGCCATTTTGTTTTCATCAAATACCTACATTAAAAGTACAACATTTGTCGTCTGCTGTAGCTGATACGTAATGTTTGAAAAACGACTGAATGGTTGACTGATGAGCCTCACATATTTTCAGGCACTCAAATATCTTGTAAACCTGCCCTAAAACTTCGTGCCCTTTCAAAATTGAAGTGGCACCTCCTTGGAATCATTGCAGCACTGTTAAATGCAACGAATTGATTTTGCAGGTCTGTGAATGCTAAAAAATTTCCTCAAGAATTAATGGTAATTTCTTCTTTGATTTTCGCCGTTTCGGTTGAAAGAAGATCCCACGCGAACGCTCTACTTTCGGATAGCGGGAAAAATCTGTACATTGCTTCATTCTTGTGGGCCAGTAATATTAGTGGAAGGAAGATCGAAGTACTAATGAGACATCAATTACCTTTGGTTTTTGAATTATCCCACAATTCGGAATGTTGGTCGGAGAGAAAATGAAAAGTTCCTGCTTCAGCCTAACAATAAAACCATTTTGTCTTTCGTGGTGATTCCCAAAAGCACGGAAGGTGACAGGACACGCCCAATATCTAACGCCCTGGTACTCCACGGCAGCACTCCTTTTGCTGCCCATTATGGCTAGCTGGTCACTGTTTTATACGTCATCACATGTATAAATAAATCACAGCACCTGTTTACGCGCTTTGCTTTCACTGGATCACGTTAATGCAGACGTTTTGTCACAACGAGCTTCTGAGGTCAAGCCACGCTGTCAAATATAGGACAATGTCGGTGTGCATGCGTGTGTCATCAATGAACTGTTCTTCCGAGTAAGCGATTAGTTTTCCTATCTCTAATAGATCTTCTGTGATTGTTGTCGTTTTCAGTGGACCAAACCCGTACAACAATGATCGCTGGACAGTCGTGTCTCACCTGAGTACTTTCACTACTTATTTAACATTACAGCAAGTTTTTACATATTGTGGAAGTTGCTAGAGTAGCGGTCAAAAGTGACATACATACTTAACGGGCATAGGGGGGGATTAAAGGAAAAGAAATTGATTTCAAATGTTTTGAAGGTGACTACTATTCAGTACGTAACTATAAAGCTAATCTGGACATTTACTTCTGGTCCAATATGCATATATGCATATACATATCTTCTTATTTCATGCGTCAGTATATGAGTATTTGAAGTTTAAGATGTCAAAAGTGAAGGGAAATTTTCTCCCTTCGATATGTCCAAAATAGAGGGGAAACTTTTCCCCCTTTTAAGAGATCAAAAGTGAATCGAGATTTCTCTCATATGCGGAGTCAAAAGCAAAAGGGAACTTTTTTCAAGACAACAAACTCTAGTCTTTTTGGTCACTCCTAAAATACTTAAACTGGTGTGCATATATATATATATATATATATATATATATATATATATATATATATATTATTGTGTCATCCACAGACAGCTGTTTCGATGTATTACATCTCTTCAGTGTGGCTATAAACTTTCCATTATCCCATCCAGTACCGCAAGGCAGAATTGAAACCTTCACTTCAGACCCAGAGGCCGATATATATATATATATATATATATATATATATATATATATATATATATATATATATATGGTACAGATCAGGCTAGCAGTATGGCATAATATAATAATATATTAATAATATAAAGCAACTTCGGATAGATGATCCATTTATTTCATAGTATGCTTGATACATTCAACTTTATACTATGAAAGTCAAGTTGTTTTAGAGTGGAGCTGGCGATAAATAGTAGAATGTAGATTCGCTAAACAAGCTAGCTCATGTTTCAGCCCTCTCCGGGCCTCATCAGGTGAATCTCTCTTTATATATATACATATATATATATCCCTGATTTTTCTTTGACACTGTCGTAAAATACCCATCATCTACTTCAACAGGTATCTTTTTATGTTTATCTATCTAACTATTCATATTTATCTATCTTTAGCATATATATATATATATATATATATATATATATATATATATATATATATATATATATATATATATATATATATATATATATATATATATATATATATATATGCGTGTGTGTGTGTATGAGAGAGAAAGAGAATTATGTTTTTGCGTATCTATTTTCTACCTACCTGACTGTAGATAGATATATAGCCCATTTTATTGCTTTAGTCAAGAGGCTTCGAAAAATACACGTTTATCGTCATAGTTTTGCATTCTCAACTTTATTATCTTTTTCCGTGTGAAAATAAATTCATTGAATCGGCCTAATACCAACGCCAAAGAGAGCCACACTGACATCCTCACAGATTCTTAAACTAAACTATGTTTACAGCAATATGACTTGCAAACTATGTTAATCAGATGATTTAGGAGACTATTTTTGCCGGTATGTCTTCCTGAAAACGTCTTTTAATATCGGTAACAAAAGGCAGACAGTATATTTTGCCAAGAATTACTTGCGTAGAATCATTTATTTCTTTCTGCTATGATCTACAGGAAAAGAAAACCTACTTGGCGTCCTTAGAGGCAGAGTGGCATTGTTTGGTAGACAAAAAATTAATAAAACTCCTGTAATAAAGTCGAATTTGTTTTGCTCGGTACTTGGTGAAAAGGACACACATTTTGCCCAAATTATTTGCCGATAATTATGAGTCAAAAGCTATATATATATATATATATATATATATATATATATATATAATATATATATATATATATATATATATATATATATATATACAATGCTCTACCATAGGAATAGAGCACTCTGGTGAATGAGGAATTTCTGTATAAATAAATATATCACTTAGATTCAGCCTTACTGACCGTTTTGTTTCGTAGTCCAGAGGTCTGAAGTGAAAGTTTCAATCCTGCATCGCAGTACTGGATGCGTTAATGGAAAGTCTATAGCCGCACTGAAGAGATGTAATACACAGAAACAGCTGTCTGTGGATGACACAATAATGAATATAATATATAATATGTCATATTATATATATATATATATATATATATATATATATATGTATGTGTGTGTGTGTGTGTGTGTGTGTGTGTGTACATTCTTTTTAAAAGCTCCAATATCATTTGCTAATAAACACGTTCAAAATCTTCCGTGGTTTCAATTACTCGCAGTCAACCGCCAAAATAAGCAATTCATAATTTTTACCTAATAATGTAAGTAGAGTAATGATGCTCGCAGTTTGGATATGCCACAGGAAAGGCCGTAACGTGATCTTTCCAAGTGGAAAGATTAAAGTCTCCGACTCAAGGGAAGAAAGAGAATCATATACTGACGTTGCTTGTATTTACGGCGAGACCTAATCTTTTATCTATCACGTAACTTTTATTACAATATATTATCATAATAGTTCTTTTTTTTATCACAAGGTTTTCTTATCGATATCTTATTGCTCTTGACCTATGTATTGAACAGAGATTTATTTATTGAAAAAGACATATTATACGTAGGGTTCGGTACTATCTGCGGTTCCAACATCCGCTTGGAATCTTAGAATATATCCCCCGTGGATAAGGGGGAGCTGTGGCAGTTTTGTTGTTCATAACTTGCCCATATTTCGCCGGAGATATGTGCAATTACAGGTAAGCAACAAAGCTTACCTGATAGAGTCGAAGTGTAAGCCTGGCCCAACCCACGGCCACGTCTGGGTGGCGGCACCAAAGATGGACTGGCGAGGCAATTACCTCACCCTACCTGGGTGGAGAGTCTCCGCTATTCTCTCCGTTTTCCATTCTTTTCGTACCGTCGCTTTGCATCTCTCTCTCGGCTGGGGGTATTGGCTCATCCGGTAAATACCAGGACTTTCGGCTTTCCACATTGACGTTGGGGTGATTTGTTCCGGTTCGATCAAGCACATGGACAAAACATCTGAGTGGTGTCTAGTTCTGTAGAGTAGGTGTAAAATTATGGATAACATCAGCTGCAAATAAGTGTACTCATTTCTTTCTTTCGATTTTCATTGTTAACTCTTTGCTTCTTATCAAATCTTTCGCCTTTTCTATCTTTCTTCTTTCCTTCTATTTTTTTTCTTTTTATCCCTCACGTTCTTTCTTCCACCCTTGATATTCTATGCTACATTTTATAATCTTCCTTTCTTTCTTTTTTCTTTCTTTCCTTTCTTTTCTTTCTCTCTTCCGCCCTTAATATTCTATCCCACATTTCACATTCTCTCTTCCTTTCTTTCTTTCTTTCTTTCTTTCTTCAACCCTTAATATTCTATCCAACATTTCACATTCTTCCTTTCTTTCTTTCTTTTTCTCTTCTTTCTTTCTTTCTTTCTCTCTTCCACCCTTAATATTATACCCTACATTTCACATTCTTTCTTTTCTTTCTTTCTTTTCTTTCTTTCTTTCTTTCTTTCTTTTCTTTCTTCCTATCTATCATCTGCCCTTAATATTCTATCCTACATTTCACATTATTCCTTTCTTTCTTTCTTTTCTTTCTTTTCTTTCTTCCTTTCTCTCTTCAGCCCTTAATATTATATCCTACATTTCACATTCTTTCTTTTCTTTCTTTCTTTTCTTTCATTCTTTTGTTTTTTCTTTTCTTTCTTCCTTTCTCTCTTCCGCCCCTAATATTCTATCCTGCATGTCCCATTCTTTCTTCCTTTCTTTCTTTCTTTTCTTTCTTCCTTAATCCATTCCGCCCTTAATTATATATCCTACATTTCACATTCTTTCTTTCTTTCTTTCTTCCTTTCTTTCTTTACTTTCTTTCTTTTGTATCTTCCTTTCTCTCTTCCGCCCTTAATATTCTATCCTACACTTCACATTCTTTCTTTTCTTTCTCTCTTTCTTTTCTTTCTTTGCTTTCTTCCTCTCTCTCTTTCGCCCTTAATATTCTATCCTACACTTCACATTCTTTCTTTCTTTCTTTCTTTCTTTCTTTCTTTCTTTCTTTCTTTTCTTTTCTTTTCCCCTTTCACTCTTTTGCCAAACTCCATTCCAAGTCTGGAGTTGACTTCGCTCACCTACCTCAACAGCAAAAATAAGAACTGAGTACAATCCTCACCTAATGTAGGGGAGTAGACTATTTACCGTTTGTCTGTGCTGGCACGTTAAACCAAACTGATAAACAGAATTAGAACTTCCTTGCCATGATTTGAAATTACGACCGAATGATTGTAATGCGGCTCTCTCATAGACTGGGTTAAACTGAAAAGTTATACATATCTTCGAATTTTTTGTTAGGAATATGCAAAGGCTTATTTCATTCTAATAATCAAATAATCAAATACATTTATACAACAAAATACATTGTTACATTTTTTATCATTTATTTAATATACAAGTTGCAGTATTTTTTCATTATATACATATATATATATATATATATATATATATATATATATATATATATATATATATATATATATATATATATATATATATATATATATATATATATATATATATATAAATAATATGCAAGTTGCAGTAATCATCTTCTGTTAGAATTGAAATAGGGGCGGAGTTTGACCCTGCAGGCTAGCTAGTTGTCAAAGGCCTAGAAAGTTGATTTTATCATCGCAGGTAATCAGAGAGAGACAGACAGACAGGGGGGAGTGATTCCATGACGTTATGTGTCAACTCACGTTTCCCAGTTTTCTATATTTTTCTTTTGTAAACATATTTTTATGAAAAATGTCAATTTTACGTAATAACAAGTGTATATATATATATATATATATATATATATATATATATATACATATATATATATATATATATATATATATATATATATATATATATATATATATATATATATATATATATATATACATATATATATATATATATATATATATATATATTCATGTACATGTATTTTTTCGGAGATAATTACCTTGCTACTAACGACGTCATTAAAACTGTTTATAAGATGATAAACCCATCAAACTATAAAAAAAATAGAAAATTTAAGAGGCAGTGGTGTTGGTTTTTTGATCTCGAAGTATTGATCCGACAATTTGTTATTTATGATTATAAATGAATTAAGATTTTTCCACTGGTGTTCCCGTAGCTCAGTGGTCTAGAGTGTTTGGGTTGATAACAACCAGGCTTGTTTCCTTTCTTTTCGAGCCAATGCCGTATCTTTCTTTTTTCATCCTATCTCTCTCTTCCATTTATTTCGTGCTGTTGTTCTTCATTCTTTATTTTTCATACCATTTCAAAGTCCAACATTGGAAACAGACCTTCCTCAAGATTCGCCACGCCTCTCGATCGTGGGCGTCACGGTGCCAATATCTCTGGAACCTGTCCAAGTCGTCATGTCATTTTATTTTCCGTCGGCCACAATTTTACTTTCTAGAGACTTCATGTTGTGAGTAGCGATGCACGACGATAATCTGACATCTTTGCAATATGACCTGCCCATCGCCATTTTTCTAATGGATATTGTGATATGTTCGACTCTTGCTTTTTTTTCTCAAATAAAATGCTCTGTATTCTGATCTACCCATTTGAAGTTAAGCCAGATCTTTTCTGGTGCGCATTGAATGGTTCTCAGTTAAGGGCCAATCCTTTGATTATAACTATCGAGAGGAATCATCGGTAGTATGAAATCAATACGAATTGTGAGATCTGTCTAGAAAGTATCCAGCCATTTTGAATATCTCGAAACCGGTTATGTACCATTGATGTATTTTGTCAAACAATCAGGAGGGGGTGCTCACTGAACATACGAGGAAAGACACCGCCTTAGGGTTACGCAGTCGACAGTTGGACGCCATTGATTTTGCTTGTGAACTATATAATCGTCACATTCACAACAATCGAGCCGCTTCGTTCTTCACGTCTTTAATTGTGGCGTCACCCAGATCTGTCAGCCTCTTGCAGTCCAGAGTTGGCTCCCTGCCTGTGATTTCTGACTTTTGAAACGGAGGACGTTGAAAGGGAGGAGATTCAGACCGTGACGAGATTGAGTACAACGCAACGAGAAAACTGAGGGAGATCCTGAAAGAGTACTTTCCAAACTGTTTTTAGGCGGACGGAAAGCTGAGATTGATTTGTGAGAATAATGAGTACTTTGAAAGGGTCGTAGGCTTTTTTTTTCTTTTTTCATTAATATTGAATGGCTGGGTTTTCTAGACAGACTTCGCATACTTCTTAGACATATTCGTCTTCGATCTTACTCATATACAAGGTCTGGTTATTGGCTTAGATAGTTCTGTTTTTCTCACCGACGCTAGAGGTCGATGTTCAAGCCCAGCCAAAATTTCGAACATCTATTTTCAAAACAACCCCAGAAAGATTGGTGCAACAAAACCACGCTATCGACCCACTCTAGTTTGTATCGTACAAGATCAAGGTAAACTTTGTAGACATCTGACTTATTTCTTTTTCTTGCTACACTCCTATCCTTTACAGCCATTTTTTCCCTCAATCTATTATCCCTCCCCATACCCCATCAATAGCTACATTAGTCTTTCTTTGCTCTCTTTCTTCCTCTCTGTTCAGCATCTTACGTATACAGGGCCTGCTCGGTGGCTGAGATGACTGAGTATCTTCCATGATTGGTTTTCGAACCAAGGTATAAGCCAGGATTTCGATTGTTGACTTCCAAGGGGGATAGGCCCACCCGACTTGAGAAATTATAGCAACACAATCTTCCTATCTTCGTCAGCCTTCATTTTCTGCCTTTGTGTGGGATTAGGCCAGGCTTAGTGAATATGTTACCCCACGCGTTGAATTGAGTATTAAGTCTCACGGGTCAGTTTCGAGCTTGAGTTGAAAATAGCTAGTGCGGGTTATTTTGGGCGATTTTCGGGTTTCATCGAAAATGGCTTCATACATATACCTCATCTAACCATTTCCGGTGGAAATATGGATGTTTAATAACCCAAAACATGTTCAGTTTTTCTCTAAGACTGCAACATTAGTTCTTCTTATACTTTAACGTCAATTTTGCTCAAGACTCCCAATATGTGTTTCTTCCGTCTTTCGATTGTCTTCCTCCTCCCTACCCTAATCGTCAATTCATCTTTCATTTTCCCACGGTCTTGAAATCTTCATCAGCATTTCTTTCTTTCTTTTTTTAATTCTTTCTCTCTTCCTTTCTATCTCTCTTTCTTTAATTTTGTCTTTTTTTCCCTCCTTTTATACTTTTTACTGCATTTCTTTCTGGCTTTTTTTCTTTAATTACTTTTTTCTTTCTCTCGTTATCTTTTTTTACTTCCTTTCTCTCTGTGTACGTTCTTTTTTCTTTTTTTTTTCTGTCTTCCCCGTATTAATTTTTTGTATATTTCCTTTCTTTGTTTCTTCGTTTCTTTCTTTCTTTTCTTTATTTTTTTCCAGGTGCAATTTTTTTTTTTCATTTCCTATTCTAAAAAAAGCTTCGTACATTTTTGTAAACCAAACATTTTTCTACTGTCTCAGTTCGTTTATTGTTCGTTAGCTCTAGTTATTTGCCCGTTTCTTCCTTCCTTTCTTTCTTATATCCATTTCTCATTCTTTCATTTTTTGTTTTTCTTTCTTCATTTTTTTTCCGACCCTGTTCTCCCGTTTCCTTCATATTCTCTTCCAAAAAACTTTGCCTAGTGAACTGATGTTGCCTTCGTGGATGAGAAGCAGCGACTCCTCCGCGCGTGTTGGATTGTCTGCAAGCATACTTATGGTTACTTGCTTTCTTCATTCTTCGTATCTTTCTTCTTTTGTACTTTTTCCTTTTCTTTATTTCTATCTTCCTTTTGCCAAACACCCACTATTGAGTTTTGAATTTATTTTCAAGCAACAATAAGGAATGATAATGACAGTGACTTGACCAAAAGCCAACAGTGTTATGCATGAATACAGAAATGTACGCAAAAAAATGGAGACGAATTCGCTCCCTTTTATAAAGCCCGATTCAAGTCGACTTGCTTTGCTAAAGATTTCAAATACTATTTACAGGAAATACTAAAAAAAGGAGCTGAAATGGGACACGTAGTTTTGGAATAATATTTTACGGGGGAATTAATCTGGTTTCGTCTACCTTTATGCGCCATGAAATATCATAAGTTCTAACGTCCGGGTTCTAATTTTAAAAAAAACAACAAAAAACGTTTCTGTGTAATTTATTTACCGACAGTACTTCAGAAAAAAAAGGAGTCCGAGATATCATAGAATTCATAAGAAAAATCGAATCGGGCTGGTAATGTTGCAAGAAGACAACTGCTGGATTTCACGACTCACAACGTGGATCCTCAGAGATCAGATGTGAAAGCGTGGCTGGCAAATTATAAGAAGGTGAAACGGATAAGACGAGTTCAGAAAGTAATAGCTCTTAGATACCCATGATGGAGAGGTGTGGCGAATCTTGTGGAAGGTCTGTGTCTAATGATGGATGCTGAAAGGCGGGCGATGATGATGATGACTTTACTGCTATGGTTTGGTTGTTGTTGTTGTTGTTGTTTTTTTTTTGTGGCACTTGTGGTCAGTTGGAACAAACAAGTAGATGAGCTTACATCTAATCTAATAGAAAAGAATTTCTGAGTCATCCTTTTGACAGTATGAAGATTTTCATTTTTCGTATCTTTGTATTCTGGAGTGATCTTCCGGAAGCAGTAGAGGTAACTATGCCTAAAATTATCTACAGAAGGATAGAGAGTATTATTAAATAATTTTTTCACTGGAAACTTGTACGAAAATTTTCTGCAGGACACTCTTGCAGACACATAATGATTTTCACTAAATAACAGGGGTTTTTCTTACCGAAAACCTTCGGAAACTTTTGAATGGATGTGATAATTTTTTTTTTTTTTCAATGGGAAAATTAACACACTCTTAATATTTTTTGATTATTCTCCTCGCAGGAAACATTTGTACACACACACACATACACGCATGATATTTTGTTTTTAAAAACTGCAGTTCATTAATAGTCTTATATTCCTAAAATTTTTACCGATAATGTTTTTTATGAAATCAGCTTTTCGAACGAGACATAATTATCTGCTGTAACAATGATATCTAATTAATATTATTCGATAATATATATGAATGAATGATATTCATATGATATAAATTTTCAGTATTGACTCCTTTTTTTTATCGCCAGGCAACGTCGGGTACCCTTGCTAGTTTACAATGTATGTACAATGCAAAAGTTGCAGTAACCATCTTCGGTCGGAAACGGGAGTAGAAGTGGATTTTGGCCCTGCTGCAGCCAGGCTTGTTCCTTCCTTAATCTCTCTCTCTCTCTCTCTCTCTCTCTCTCTCTCTCTCTCTCTCTCCGATGTCATTTTCGCGAGTCTCTCTATTTCCTCTCCCCAAAAAGCTTTGCCTTGTGTTATTATATTAAAACATCCATTTTTTTTCTTTTATTTCTGTCTCTTCCATTATTCGTTCCTTTCTATCATCTCTCTTTCTTCTTTCTTCCTTCTTTCTTATTTTTCCGACCCCATTTTTCTGCATCCTTTCCTTTCTCTCCCCAAACAGCTCTGCCTATTGTTGGTAAACTAATGCTGGCTTCGTGAACGGTATGCAGCTACTCCCCTGAGTCGGTGTTGGTAGCTGTTGGGGGAGGGAGGAAGGGAAGGACGTATGTAGTTAGACACCACCAGTGATTGGTATGTTAATTACAATACCTGTACTTCCTAGAAGAGGCGCTCAGGTGATAAAGCTTTCTGAACATTGCCTGTTTGTTTGTTTGTCTGTTTGTTCAGATGGGGGGGAGGGGACGGAGACTGTATACACGCGTACTGCACACGTTTGTGGCCTTGTACCATACTAAGTTAGCGAGTTCATGAAATTCTATATAAGACGCTTAACGTAGAGCAAAGGTTCGGAAGCTAGCCTCGCAAGACAATGATAATGACTTTGATTATCACCTACTTTCCCAAACTTGTTGCCTTGTAATAGACTGATATAACATTTGTTAAATTTCTGAACAAGACTCCTGTCGTAGCGTAAAGGTTGGGAAGTTAAAGATCAAGCTGTAATAAAAAAGAATAACAGACTCAGCTCAAAACATGCAATGTTGCTTACACGATTTTTTGATAGCATTTGGCAACGTTTGTTCCAGTGATAAAACTATCTGTTTCCTATTCATCAAAAGAAAAGAATAACGTAAACTGATGGGATATTTAAAAAAGACTCTCTGAAAATAGACACTGACTGGTTTTCTCGGGTCTTGCTACTTTCCAGTCTGTATTCAAGTAGTCTGTATCAATTTGTGTTCCCCATAAGTTATAGGTAACAATTCTGCGATGGCAATATGAGATGTTGGAAAAAATATTCTAACGTCTTAAATCACGAACGCCTGTTACGTCAATTTTTCTTTATTTCGAGATTTGATTTTTGAAAATAATTCTATCACCTAGGGTGACGTAAAGATATTACTCATTCTCCACCCACTCGTTCTATCCTCCCTTTCATCTGAACGCTGATTTTGGGATTCATAGAACTGTTGACTTTCGTCTCAGTCAGAATTATCTGTTTTATTACGAGATACCCTTTATTCCATCTCATTTAAAGGTAATATAAAGGAGAACACTATTAAGACTTTCGCGGTTTTGCAACTGCGTTAAACAAATTTAATCCATGGCCTTGTGCCATACTGAGCTCAGTAGGTATCAATATCTACATATTCAGTGGTGATATATTGATGCATGCAAATTCAGTGGTGAATGTCAATCTAATAAATCAAACATTATCCAATAAAAATTTCGGATGAAAATTCAGCTAATAACTATGTGTCAGGCTATAGACTTATTACCCTCCTTGTAGAGTTGCTTGATCCGTCTAAAAAGAGTCCCCATGAGTTTTACCAGAGACATATCTGATTTCTAGCAAGTAAAGTATCATTAGATTGACCGGTAGGATTTGACCAGGAGAGCTGTCATAAAAAATGAAAAAAACAACAATAAAATGAACAATACTGGCCAAAAAATCAATAATGAAAATTCTTTGTATTTGGATTAAAGGTTCAAGTCTTTTCGAAAGCTACTTTTTTTCTTTTTTTTTTTTTTCTTTTTTGTCTCACTTCACGCAATTCACCTTAATGGTCGAGGGATTTCCAATCAAGAAAGTTGGGGTAGAATAACATCAATAAAAGGGAGAAAATACCGAAAAAAATTAACAAAAAAAACGCTTTATTTAACTTGTTTGCAATATTTCGCCTATTCTCATGCAATTATAAGCTGTTCTGATTTTTTAATGCTATAAAAACAAACAAATCTTTTCAGATCAGTAAATATCGATACTTACACTCATAGACAGTATTCAAACTTGAAAAAAATGTTGAGAATTTGGGATCATATGTAAAACCACCATCATCAGTCTTTTATCGTCTGTGGCTGGACATAGACCTTCCCCAAGATTCGTCACACCTCTCTATTGTGTGCATCGCAAAGCCATAATTTTTCTGAACCTGTCCAGTTTGTCTCGCCATCTCAAATTCGGCCGGCTTTGGTTCTGGATTTAATCTCTGGGGATCCATGTTGTGAGTCGTGATGCCCATCGGTTGTCTGCCATCCTTGCAACATGAGCAGCCTATTGCCATTTGAGTTTCCTAATGGTTTCTATGTTGAATAGACATCCCAAATTAGATATTGAATCACTTAGTCATTCATGGTAAAATCACAGACAAATAATGAATTCGAGAATTCCCTATCAATCTGTTCATGCCCCCCTCCTTTTTATAACTTATACATTTTTATTACCGCTGAAAATTTTTTCCTAATTGAGGAAATGTAATCTGTGTTCAGAGGGAATACATTTTCTTTAAAACTCACTGTACTCAGTGTGCCGGCAAATCATTTTTTTTTTTTTAAGCTTGTTATCTCTCTTTGAACGTTCCATCCAAACGCGCAAACATGATTTTTGTCTCAGGCTATCGCTTGTTCATTAGATGAAATGTCTACCAAGTAATTTCAATAGATAAAACTTATTAAATTAGTATTTTTCCCAGAACTGACGGAGTTAAGTGAGTTATAATGGAATGAAAGCACGAACATTACTTGCGAAAAGTCTTTTCCTATTCTTCTTATCGAATATTCGATTTTCTTGAGAATTTTTGATTAAGAAAAAAGAAAAAAAGAAATTTTGATGTATTCATCCGTGTTTTGATCAAATGAAATAAAAATTTGGATTAATGATTGTAATTAGCTTGTTATTTATTCATTTTTCTTTTTAAATGAACGTGGATTTTTTTTTTAAATTCATTTTCTTGTAAGGATGCTGACGTACCATGTGACACACGGTGTCAGGCCAGGTTTTGACCTTATGACTTGAATCAAATTTTGGGTGACTATTCTAAATCTGATCCGATATGGTGCAAGTCTAATAGGATTCCAGTAACCTTCACGAGAGAGTTATCTGAGTTCCAGCAAGCACCATTCCACGATCTGGGCCTGATGTCCCCTCTACAGAAGCATTTTAAGCTTGCAAACCTAAACCTGTTTGGTTTCACAGGACCGACTGTTAACAACATTGTGTTTTCTGTGTAATTTTCTGCTAATTTAATACACTGCTGGAAAAGTAACGACAAAATGTGCTTCATTTTTTTTTTTTGGTGTACTTACCTTAACCAGGTGTTTTTATAACCGAGAAACCAATTCCTGAAAAGTTTTTTTTTTTCAATTACTGAATACCTCCTACGTCTTATGACCTAAATGTTAGTTACAAGATCTAAAATAGAGGCAGCAGCTTATTGTGATCACCTAGGGATAGTTTTACTCTTGGATGACAATAACTGGCTGATGACATTAAGCAAAGGGTGTGACAGTTGGAACAATTTACAGTCGTTATAAAATGATTGTTATGATGCTGAATCCAATGTTATAAATGGCTATACATTATTAAAAAAATGAATAGGAAATTGACTTTTTAAATTATTTTTTCTTTATATTCAGTTTAGATAAAGTGTTAGAGGCCGACTGATATTGATATCAATAACCACTTGATAACATTATTTGTGATTATGATTAACGCCTTCAGCTGCATTCGCTGTTCGACAATCATAAATTACGAGAAGTTCTTTGCAGCCACATTGAAACTGACTTCGAAATAGGTAAGTGAAACCAAGTCACAAAGTTGAATTCAACTTCACAATAACTATAAAAACGTTCATAAAGGTTCAATTAGATTTCTAGTGGTATTTTTATTGTGTGAATGAGGCCATTACTCTCTGTTGCTGGTACCATGAAACCCAGTACAAACTGCCACATGTTCTTGAAGGAGGGATGGAAACTGCCAAGCAACCGCATTTCTCCAAGAAATGCCATGAAGGACAAAAAATGGTATAGAAACCATTTATTAGGTCATAGGGTTATTTGAACTTGATTGCTTTGAAACTTGCACACGGAAATTTGGAGATACTCTAATTCAAAAGGTTTTCAAGAAATAGTGATATTTTCAAAAGCAGTATTTCCCTGTCTTCCTCTCTGACAGTTAAGGGGAATCCATTTGATTTCATTAAAGGAATTATATTATGAAAATTGTTTTGACTAAACTAACACATTGAGCCCATGAATAAGACTTTGGGAGACACTTCTTTGAAATCAAAAAGATCAGTAACTTCAGTTTGCTTTGTAAAGAAAATGACTAGCTATCCTAGAAGTTGCTTTGGGAGTTTGACGCCCAGGCTGACAGCTCCACCCGAGCGGCGAGACCAGATCTGACAGTCGTAACCAATGATAAGTGGACTTGCTAGATCGTGAACCGACCTGTGCAAGCAGACCACGGGTTGGAGGTGAATGAGGGCGAAAAATTGGAAAAATATCAGGAATTGAAAAATTGTTGAGGAAACAAGTTAGGGTTGTGCCAATGATAGCTGGCACACTTAGAACCGTGCCAAAAACATTAGATTCAAGATTGAATGATTTGGAAATTAAAGGAAAAAACTGAGACTCCTAGACCACGGCGTTGTTTGGGTCTGCATGGATACTGAGTAAAGTGCAGGAGTTACGACGAGACTTACAGTAACTCGATCTCCAGCCATAAACATCTGGTGTTGACAAGCTAATACTTGAAATAGTAATAAAAAGAATGTTTTTGCCATAAGTGATAACAAACAAAAGACTAGCTAGAATTAATGATGAAAAATACTTCATCTCAAAATTCTAATCTAACTACAATTGAAGAAATCTCTCTGTCTCTGTGTGTATGCTCTGCAATTACGAACAAGTGGCTATCATATGGAGTTGGTGTTCGCCAGATATTTTAGTCATTACGAATGGCATTGTCATAACAATTGTGGCAGGTCACTTCACACATTGTAAAGTCAGGTTCCTTCTAAATTTGCATGTTTGGAGCAGACACTGCCTTAGTATCTTGAATGCGTTATTGTTTAGTTCAGCGGAGCCGTGATTTGATTCGTAATTGCTTAAACAACACGAATAGCAATCAAGCTGCCGTCCCAAGGTCAGATTCTTTTACTAAATGGCCCTTAGGTATGAATGAAGACCCGGAAAACTTTGTTCAGGGTCTTGACGACCTCACCAAGGTTGCATCAACCTGGTAATCATCGACAGTAAAAGGAGTCAACATCTTTACCAGACAAGTAAAGTCACTCGATATGTTTCAGGTGTGTTCCATACTCTTAGTAAAGCATGATGTTAAAAACTGTGTAATAAATGTGCTAGGGCGATGTACGTGTCTGCCTGCTTGAAATTTCATTTGCAAGTTTGGCAAGGAACTCTACCTCGCCCACCCATGAATAGGGGTTGCTGTATTTTCAGTGATTACTGGGAGAAGTTGTCGGATGGGGTTGAATCAAGTTTAGCAGTAGGTTTTTGGCTGTGGCAGCGTTGAGTTCATCCGGTTGTGTACCTGGGTCATCGGGCGTGGTCATTCGGTCGTGGACTCAGGTCAGGTGGGAGAGACCGGTAGGGTATTATTCCATCTGGTAGTTGATCATTTTTATCTTCGATGATAGCGACAGTCGGCTAAAAATATTCAACAATAACAAAGAAAAATCGTTTATAATCTTTATTCTACGCATCGTTTGGATTGATATTCTTTTTTAGCTTCGACTGGCCTTCGGGCGCTCTGAAAAAAAAATTGATATTATGAGCAAACAAATAAATTATTTCCAGGGGCGTCTTTAGCATCCGGTTGACTGGCAGATGCCAGTTGGGTCTATACAAATTCCATTTATGGTTACTTCTAAAAATGAGCCCTCCATTGGTAATCTAATAACCAGGTATGGGTTCGTTTCGTTTTCGGTCCAGTTCCGTCAAATAATTTAATGATTAATTTTCATTTTATATCGTTTTTTTTTGTTTGTTTTTTTTTTCTTTTGTCTTCGATTCATCTTGGATTATTTCCCATCGTTTTTCAATTGAATGATTTTTCTGATCAAAAAAATAATTCACCGGAATGGAGTTATTCCTAGGGTGGAACTATAGCTTATTCCCAAAGACTTTAAAGATTGATTTTTGCTAAATTTCGTTTTTTATTGCGTCTAAGAATCTATATGTTTTTGTTCTGTTATTTGAATGAATGATTTTCTAATCTAAAAAAACAAACCGAAACGAAACAAATCCATGCCTGTTAATAACGTTGTTCTTCTGAGAAAATAATGAGACTGTCAAAAAATTAAGGATCAAATTGAATAATATGTCAATTCTCATTCATCAAATTTGAGCCCAAAACTTGCGTAAAACCACCCTTTCGGTTCAGTATAAATTCCTAGCTACGCCCCAATTAGTTTCGTTTCCGATCAGAGCAATTGTGTCGGATTAGAAAAAAAAGGTAAAGAAAAGACCTTCAACAGAGATTAGACGGAGATGTATGCTTTTGTTGTAGACTCAGTTGCCTTACCATTGTGTTTAATCAGTTATGAAAAAATTGCCGGCAATACGAAGAGCAACCTAGAACAACATTTTATGAATAAGCACTCCTTATCTACCGAAAAGTGTCGGGCTGGTGATGGGCACCAAAGAGTTATCCTAGAACGGAAGAAGAGAACAGAAAAAGAAGATTTAATTCTTGAATTTCGTCAGGAAGAAAACGGGGGTCTGAGACATCATAGAATCTATTAGAAAACAACCGATGGACATCGCAACTCTCGACATGGATCCCCTGAGATCACATGCAAAACTGAGGCCAGCAGAATATCAGATGGAAAAAACGAGCTAGACAAATTCAGAAAGTACTGGCTCCGCGACGCCCATGATAGAGAAATGTGGCGGATCCTGAGGAAGGTCTATGTCCAACGACGGACGTTAAAAGGCTGATGATGAATGAAATTTCCGAAATTGCCCACACTTGCTAGTTTTATTGCATCGAGGGAGACCCTTTACCGATGCAGAATATATACAAGATACTTTCTCAAGAATTGCTAAGCAATTATTTTCTGACTCCAACACAAAGGTTATATGATTATTAAGATCAAAGAAATTCTATTCTCTCGGAAGGAACAATCAAAGAAACAGCTATTGTTATGTCAATGTGATAATTTCAAATGTCCCAAGGAAGAATTGACTGAATTAATGCCTCTTAAGGATAAACAGGAGCCGAGAATATTTTCCAGGCTATTTTGAAGTGTGCGAAAGAGGAAGGAATAAGCGCTAAAAAATTGGTTTCAGTAGCAATAGACGGAGAACTAAGCTTGGACGGGATAAAGGAAGGATTCGTGACTTGACTGATAAATTCACTTGATCAATAATTGCTTTCTTTTCACTGTAACAAGGAACACTCTACGCTCGAACCTTCTCTGTTATGAATCTCGATGTATTGTCAAAATTGTAAACAAGATAATGACAAGTGGTCTAAATCGTCTATTATTCAGTGTATTACTAGAAGATGTTGACTGTACTTATTCAGATTTATTGCTACGTAATAACGTCCGATAGCTTTCTAAGGGTGATTTTCTGAACAGATTTACAACTAACATAGAATACGTATAATTCTTAGAGGTAATGATGATAGCTTACTCTGAACTGGAAGATCCTGATGGACTGGGAAAGTTGCATTTCATGATGGACATGACAAGTCATTTAAACGTGCTTAGGAAACATCTTCAAGAAAAAGGAAACACGCCTTTTCAGTTGTTATAATAGATTTTGCATTTGAGCGCTAATTAACGGTGTTTGTAAAACACATCAAAAACAGTAAACTAGCTCATGTTTCCTCGCTTAGAATCTCCAACGAAAGAAGAAGTAATATCAATAAAAGTGATTTACAGCAGGCTATCATAGGCATACAAAATGAATTCAGTAGAAGGTTTACAGATTTTCGAAGAGGAGAAACAACTATTCCTATAGCACCCTTTCACGCTGGAATATCAAAAATAAATCTATTCATATTTCCATAGAGTAATCAGCATGACTTTGAGATTGAAATAGCCAATTTAACTGACAAGGTATTGTGAACGTCAAGATTGAAAGTCTATCAAAGTTTATTGTCAGAAGACCGAAAATCATAAATTGACCGTCATTCAAACAATTCAAAGATCATAAAAAACTGTTATTTTATTATTTGAATTCAACTCCAGATAAAAATTGTAAATAAATTTGTTTTCTTGTATATATTTCTGTTAATAATGAATTATTCGGCTCCGATATTCTCAATATTTCTTTCAGCTAAAAATGACTCTTTACGTTGAAAAGGTTCCAGATATCCTTAAGTATAAGCGTACTGCTCACTTTTTTGTCATAGTCTTTTTTGTAAAATCATTGGATCATTATTCAATCTCATGAGAATTAACTCTGATTTTCGGTGACCTCACGCCACCTAAATTGTGCGTGCCATCATATAAGGTTAATGTAAATTTTCTGGCAGTTCTGATACAATGTTTTGTGGAGGGGTAGATATTATGTGATTGTGGATTTCTGCACATTCATACATTTTGTGATATATATATATATATATATATATGTATATATATATATATATATATATATATATATATATTGTTAGGAAGCAGTCATTCGCCAGTTTACACGGTGTTCTACTAAGAGTCTTCTCTGTTTTTTTCTCTCTGAGCGTTTACTGAACTGTCGTAGACGTAATATCACAGAATTCAACATCTATGAATGTAAAGCATCATCATTCAGTCATTAAGATGTTTTCCCTCGCTTTCTATGAACTTACGACATCTTCCAGCAAGTTTTTAGCATTTTGGGGACAAAATCTTTTATTGTCTTTGAATAAATTCCTAACATCATTATTTAGTCATCATTTCCTGGTATTCAGTGACACTACACCACCTTTCAGTTAGATTCTGTATTCCACCATAACGGGTTGATGCATAAACGCCCAGAAATTGTTCTGACACAGTCCTTCATTCATATAAATTCATAGCAACATTATTCAATCTTCAAAATATTTTCATCAGCCTTTTAGCGTTCGTTGCTGAAAATAGAACTACTCGAAAATTCTCCAAGCCTCTCTATCATGGACGTTGCAGGGTCAATGTTTTATGAATTTGTCAAGTAGTTAACGCCATGTTATTTTCTGTTGGTCACTGTTCCGCAAAGAATCCACGTTGTGAGTTGTAATGTTCAGCGGTTGTCAGAAATTCTTGCTACATGATCAGCCCTTTGCCGTTTGAATTTCACAGTAGATTCTATGATATGTTGGTCTCCTGTCTTTTCTCTACTATACTGCCTTGTGATCTCAATGTGAGGTATAGCATAATTTTCTCATGTGCACGTT